>JAOSBP010000204.1:499013-538014 GCA_027563825.1 Erythroxylum mucronatum
GATAAGTTAAGATTAGAACCTGAAAAACTTTGTGCATGGCTTGGATTTGCTTCCTATACCAGTTGAATAGGACTCCGTTTCTGTTGCAGAAAATTAATTAATTATCTTCAGTTAAGATTTCGGTTGGTTATTAGCCTTGGAACTTCAGAAGAATTCTTATCATGTTATATTTTAAGTGACACGTAAGTACATGTACACAATTTGTATTGATTTAGATACAACAGTAAGCCATCAACCATGTTCATTGTTCAGTGCATAGGATAGAACCAAAATTTCCCACTTCCAAACAAGTTCATTCCAAATCATATTACTTAAAACTGTCGTCATCTTGGGAAAATTAATACAAGTAATTGCATAAGTTTTAATATTGATTCCGTCGTCATTTCCCAAATTCAACCACTCTCAAATTCAAACGGATTCAATTCTAGAAGTAGAGTAGAATTTCTTATTACGAAAAGAAGAAAATTGCCTAAAAAAAGAACAGATTCAATTCTTAAAGTAGATAGAATGGTGCTTCAACTAATAGCCAAAGAAAGTTACTACTGCAAGACTAGAACACTTCAATTTCTATTCTCTACCTCACAGTTCTTTCGAAAATTCTAAAAAATATATATAATTTTTTCACCCATACAGATTGGGAGCACAAAGACACTATAAAAGTTATGAAAGCTGCATAAAATAAGTAAATAAGCAAACTTCTGCTAATACCCAATAATAAATTCATACATACAACTGTATATGGGAATGTAATGTAAGGGAAAACAAAGGTAAACCTTGTTTGTATTTCTTGAAACCGGCATTGCCATTAAGAGCAGCTTCAGGCCTGCCCCTCTTTCGAACGCCCCCAAACTCCATCTGATCCAAACACCACAAGCTCGCAACCAGCCACTGGTAGAAAAATATCAAATAAACAACCGAAAAATGAAGTCTTTGAATGAATGCGCGTGTGGGGTGGGGGGGGGAGGGAAGCGAGCTAAGCTAGGGTTTCGAATCGAAAATTAGACGAGGTGGAATTGAAAAATAGGGTTAAATATAGTTGATTGAGTATATCTGTTTTTATTTTATTACCAAAAGAGTAAGAGGGAACGCGTGACATGGATGTCATCACGTGTTATGATCGGACAGCCGAGATGTGCTACTGTACGATGGTAAGGTTAGAAATGCCACATGAGCCCGAACCCGACCCAACGAAAGCCTAGATGTGTCATTGTAGGTTGGCACTTGAGCCCGGTCCGATCTAGTCCAGTATGAAATTAATAGATCATGTTTATTTTTAAAAGAAGTTACAAAACATGAGAGATCTCTCCCACCTCAGAAAATTCCTCTTAAAACACTTGTTCCAGACAAACACAAAAACGACAACGCATCTAATCTAACATTTAACGACACTTCATAATCAATTAGGATAAAACTAACTTGCCCTTTTTCGAATCTTCCCGTCATTTCTCAATTAGGGAGGATGATGGCTTCGGCTACTCGATCAATAGTTCCAAAGTACTCCCACTCAGATCTTAGTACAAAAAGCTCGGCATAGGTATCAAACTCAACAACCGAACTCTATGATCATTTAGGACATGACTAATCTGAGTTCATCTTATCAAGATTTAATTTTTCTTAAAGAACTTCAGAAGCTAGCCAAGGAGGGAGATTAGAAAGGAGATCTCGTCTACGAAAACGGTACATTGTTGAGTTGATTAGCTTAGGTATAAGCTTTTTTTTCTTCAAATTTTTAAGTTCGGGTTAGAACTATCTAAACCCTGTCTAACTCATATCGAAACTCAAAATTATAAATAAAATAATGTCGTTTTAAGTAAATCAATCTTGTTTTTATTTTAAATTTTTAAAGATAAAAATTTAATTCAGGCGAAGCTTCAAATTTCTTAGATCCAATTAGGCTTAAGCTTAAGCTTGGAACCTAAAACTTTTGACCCAGCCTAAAACCTAAAAAGGATTTAAAAACTATAAAAAAAATAATCATAACTCGATAAGTTTCAAATTTTAGTCCAATCCAAAGTTCGATCAAAATTAAGTCAAACCTTTTCAAATTCTTAGCTTGAACTCAAACCCTACCGGACCGATCAATTACCATCCATAAACTCACTCATTATAAACTATAACAACCTAATTAAGCTTAACAACAGCTAGGATTAATCAGATTAAGACTAAAACGATGTCGTTATAAAAATTTTATTATGAAAAAGAGTTCAAGCTGTTTGGGCCGGACTTCGATTGAACCTCCGATTCGAATCTAATCCAAAATTTAGATCCAAGTCATTAACTTCAAACTGGACCGAACTAATTTTTACATCACCTAAACCCAGCACATCAGAATGTTTATAACAGCAGCTTGAACCAATTGCAAAACATTTGCAAAGTGAGAAATATCATTTGGGAACCCAACAAGTACAAGCGATCCGTGTGGCTGACCACCCACATAGTAGCTGTAATATTCACTTTTACAGTTAAGTCTCCTAGGCCAAACTCGGGCTTGTAGATCCACGAGCAGGCCCCATCATTCCGGGAGCATAACTTCCTTCTTCAGATGCTTGAAGCAGTTCAACAAGATACCTCAATATGCCAGTTGCTAGCTAGCTAGCTCGAAAATTAAGGAAAAGACGTAATTTCTGTTGAAGAAGTTCTTGAGTTCCATAAGGAGGCTTACTGCTGATGATCCAATCTTTCTCAAGAAGGCCTGCTTCAGCGCTGGTAATCATCTCGTTCTGGAACACGGACACAATCATGTATATCGAGGTCTTTAGCACATCAGCTATGGCAAATGCTTTTGAATGTATTGCACCATCTTTCTTCTTAGCCATTGCCATATCCCTCTTATTTGTGTTCATTGTTGCCCATTTGATATTAGCCGGCCCCATCAACAGATTCAGGGGTTGCAAGTTCATCTTCTTCCCCATGGCCACTTCGACCGCCAGGAAGCAAGATAAAAGTGTAGAGATAACCGCAGTATTGTTACCAGAGAGTTGAGCAACCCCATATCGGTCCTCTTTGTAAGAGCATGCAGTCAAATCAGCAGCTGATCTTGCACACCATGAATATTTCTGCAGTGATTAACAAAAAACATTTATCTGGGTTCAAATGTCAAGTGTGAAATTTCGATCATCATTAATGACAAGCAAACAGCAGAATCAGAAATTTTCCAAATAATTCATTCTAGGCTATTTCAAAGGTCTTTTATCCACAGCATACTTCACAAGCCAAACATATCAGTGACAATGATTGATTTAAGACTTGCTTAGTACCTGGAAGTTGTCGAACACCTTGTAGTATTTTGAATGTAGACTCTCCACTGGTAACTGCAGCTGAGCGGAAAGGTTGGATCCCTTGTCAACAGAAACACCTTCCAAGCCTTCAGCCAAGATGGATGTAAGCTGTTCCAGTGGCCTCAAGCATACAGCAATCACCCTTTTATAAGTCTCACCAGTTTCTTCGAAAAACGCAGCTCGTCTCCAAGTATCAACATTATTCTCACAAACCATACAAAGATCAAGATATGCAAGATACTGTGGTAGAGTATCAGGAGGACTCTCCTCTAGAGCTGCAAGCAATGGCTCACTTGGATTTGTTTCTGCTGCAGCAGATCCTTTTGGTGGAGCAAAGATAAACCTTTTTGTGTGTAGTACCTTCATGGAAATATCAAGATGTCAAAAGTAGTCCTACATTCTAGCATGCTTGATCTATAAAATCATATTTTAGGGGGTTGAGGAGAAGTTTGAGAACGAACAATTTGCAGCTGCACTGACTACTTGGAAGAATGAAACGAAAAACTTCAGTGACAGAGATTGCACAGCTATAAGTGTGTATGTGTAGAAAGTCAGAAACCAACCCGATGTAAATGGTGACTTAATTCCCAACAGAGAAACACTGAAAAGCTCCCGACGTAAAGGATGATCTGCTCAGAGAAGAGCTTCCCTGTTGTCAATTGACTTTTGAACGGCTCTAGAAGAAACACAAGCAGCACACCCGAAATTAGATGAGCCACACTTGAGAGCTTTGAAGCATGCATAATAGCTGAAGGAAGCGCCATTTTGAAGCTAAAGAAAAGTGGACGCTGATGAACAGCGCAAAAGAATCAGTCGCAATGTTATAAATAAAAAGCGATTAATTGGGCAAAAGAAAAAAAAACTAAAATACACCAAGCAAGCTACATGCCTGAATTGGAAGATCTACAATAAGAGTCAAGAAAGTTAACTCCTCAATGACTCCTATCAAAAAAATTATCCAAATCTCTATGTATTTCGTAACTACTCCATATACGTCACCTTCCAATCGTACTAGGATAGTAGGAAGAAACTACCAATCACACATAGACTCGTAATGTGTACTAATTTCACTAGATAAGGTTTAGTACTCCACAGTCCATACCATTCAAACTTTTCTTTTTCTTGCCAAGTTAACTAACGTCTCAAGCTTTATGATCTACGATCCAATGTGAACACCAAGAACTCATTCTAACTACTGTAAACAATATCAAAATAGCAACAGCAACCAGAATGACTTGTGAAGATAAACCTTGAATTACAAGCAACATGTAGCATCAATGCTTTCCCCTTCCTGATAAAGGAACTTTTAGAATTCAAAAAGTGCTAAAGAATCACTGTATGAATAAGAAAGACAAATCTTCTTTGAATAAAGAGTTTGTACAGGAATGACATCATTGATGGTATATAGCTAATTTAATAGAAATCTAACTCTTCATCTAAATGAAACCCTTTCATGATATCTAATTCACTTCAAAGCTAGGTAATGTCGTTATCAAAATTAACCCCGCATTCCGATCAGACTTCTCATTGTATGAACATTATCCAGGAGGAGGTCTTCCCTCGTATCGATATATGTCAAAGTGCATCATTGAAACCAAAATTTAAAGCTTCAGGTTAACAAATTCTGAAAAAACCATGTTGTCCCTAAGCCAATATCACAAAGCCGTCATTTCGAGTCTAGAGTATCTGTCAAATAAGTTTAGCTACTAAACTTACAAACACATACAAGAGTAAACATAAGCATTACCTGAACAATAGGGAACGCTAAAACCCATCGACGTTGATAAATATAGAATAGCCCATACACCAATCCACAAACAAAACCTCTAAACCCCACTCTTCTAATAAGCTTCACTACCATATCCTCTTTCACCAAACTACCGCCACATAACGACACTAGCGAAATCAATCCTGAAACAGCTGCCGCCGTCAAAAAGAATACAAACCCAGCTGAAACCTCAACCCGACAACGAAAATCAGCAGATGACAAGGACTCTCCTCCGGTGACAAATAGCAATCGAAGGAGAGCGATCAGGAGCTGCGACGGAGAAGCGAAAGGAAGGGGTTTCGGTAACGACGCAGCGGCGAGCGCGGCGGAGAAGAGGAGCTGAGACAGCTGAAAACTTGAGAAAGCGAAAAGGGATACAAGAAACCGAGCAAAGAAGTGAACTTTACTGTTGCTGAGAGAGGCACTTGTAGCAAAAGACGAAAAAGTGAAGGCCTTGAAGAGAAAGTAAACAGCGGTGGAGGTTATTGACTGCCATATCAGAAACCCTAAATATCGGTTCTTGACCACCGTTTCCGGGGGTGAAGGCGGTGGAGGACCGGACATTGATGGGTTTTGGACCTTTTCAAATAGGTACTTCGGAAATCTAACAGACTGGTTTAGCTGTAGCCGATCGAAGTCCTCATGGTTGGGTTTTGGGGAGATTTAGTGATTTCAGCTCTTACAAGCGTCAACGCTCACCTCTTGTTGAAGAAGCGGGAAAGGATTTGGGCACGAAAGCCCAAGCTTCCCAATGGGTCGGGCCAACACCGTACTTTCTTGTTTGAAATTGGCAGGAAAATGATTGGTTGGCACGTGCGTTATAATATGAAAGGTACTGCATAATTCTAGGGCGTCTACTCGAGTCTCATTCTAACTTGGGCGCTTGAATATAGAAGAGTCATAGTGAAAGTCGACTTGCTCGAGGTCATTAACATCCTCTCCTCTTCTTGTACAGTCCTAACTAATGATCGTCTTTTGGTGGCAAGTATACGGGGCCTTATATATCAAGGCTGGGAGGTTCGAATGCAGTATATGTATCGTGAAGAGAACTAGAGTGCGGATCGAATGGCCTCTCTTGTAAAAAATTTAAGCCCAAAGCTACACGTTCTTCAGAAACCCCCGACGACTGTCCAGGAACCCCTTCATCGAGATCAGCAAGGCGCCTTGTACTACAGAACCCTGCGTTAATTAGGGTACTTTTTTTTAACATAAAGGGAAAGATGAGATAGTTACAAAATGGGTCGGAGAAAACAGGTTCCCGACTGATCCTCAACAAAGAGAATATGACACCCTATGGGTGGAGCGTCCAAATAAGTGACTCCCATATCAAAATGGGTGGCAACGAATCCAGGATTTTAATCTTAGGGGGCTGGCGCCTATATATATATGTATATATTTTGAAAAAATTTTAGTCTGGAGGGGCTGGCGCCTATATATATATGTATATATTCTGAAAACTTTTAGTCTTGGGAGGGCTATAGCCCCTGCCAGCCTCCCTGGATCCGTCCCTGGGTGGCATAGTACACTAGCCAGTCCGCACAGCGGTTGCCCTTACGATAAATGTGGCGATAAAAAATGGTCTAATTACGAGAGAGTAGCTTGTTGATACCCTAAACGATAGAGTTGAGAGCCTGGACTATATCGGCAGCTGAGGAAAGCAAGTGAAGCGCCGTGGTGGAAAGCAAGTGAACGATGGATCAACCATAAATCTTACCTAACTGATTCAACCATAATACCCATATTTGATCTTGTAATTCCCTCAAAATAGTGTTACCCTCAAAAGAATCAGTTCCAACTTGCTAACTTACTAGCTTTTCAAGCTATTTCCATGGCAGATACTTGAAGCATCGGAAGACATTTGTTGTTGGGAAGCTTAAGAAGTTTCATCATTGGCTTTCAATGGTGTCTAAGTAACTGAATCATGAATTAAAGAGAAACCCTCGAACCGTTTCCATGCAACGAAGCTTCTCTGACCATTTCTGATATATTTACTGACCTCTTGTGGGGTTTCTGTTTATGTCAATCATCTACTGTTCCATTGGAGGCTTGCATGGAAGAAGTTTCATCATCAAACACGATTTGTAATGCCAAGAAGGTGATGAATTTCGCAGAAGAGGTTTCAGATGCAGATGAATTTCGTATAATGAAACGTCCCAGGGTCGATGATCATGTCAGTGTAGGTAAGTTCAAAGGGGTTGTGTCTCAGCATAATGGACATTGTCGACCTCGTATATACGCAAACCATCACAGGATTTGGTTAGGAACATTACGTTAATTTATATCGTTACAGTCAATCAATTGGATGCAAATTAATATACGACATTATTTTTGAATTAATGAAAAGATTTATTTAATTAATATTTTATGTTTTAATATTAAAGATAAGATCTTTGAAATAACTAATCTGTAATTGAAATTATGATGAGATTATAATTATAAGATTCAATTTAATTACACTATGTGTTAACGTTCCTAGTTGTAGTTTCATCAAGACTGGATGTTGTTGAAACAGTAAAACTAGCACACGTTATGTTTCTTTCTGACGAATAAAGTAATTTTTTCAAAAATTAAAATATAAAGATATTTAAACTAATGTGTGGGTGATTATTAGAGATAAGTCACTAAACTGACCCGATTATGAGAATTTCGGATGAAATATTACTTATGTGTCTATGAATTATCTCATAATGATGGTTGTATAATTGATCTTCAGACTTGAGATTACCAAGATATCTAGTGTGAAAATTACTGTGTTTTGATACTACTTATGAATCGTCCTAAGATAATTCAGTCGGTAGTAATTATATACAGAATAAACCATATGTAGACAGTTGAGTTCATAATTCCATGGTTCGGTAGGCCCAACCTGACCCATTGCTATCCCTAATTTTGATAAGGGTTAAAATCATTAAATAAGTACAAAAATATGTTTTTTAAACAAGTTTAATTTGACATAGAATTATAAATAATACATGCCATGAATTGCTCAATACTTTATTTAATTTGACCATTTATTTAACCTTGCTTTAGAGAGCATGTACATCATGTGCATAACAAAATATTATGAGAAAAGGGGAAAAAATGCTTGCTTGATCAACAAAGATTAGTGATAATAAAACTTTAAATTCTATAATAAGGAGCTATATTGAATAATAATTATTATAAAAATTCAACTTAAGTGACTCTAAGTGATCAATAATAAATTATATGCAAAATCAATTATGTGAACAAAATCTTGAAGATTAGTCTAACAATTCACTAATATAAAATGAATACGTGTTTTTTTACATATTTTTCTGAATTTAATAATAGAATTGACATTTTATTTTAATTTAAAAATTAATAAATAAAAATTGAATTGATCAAATTATATATTACATTTGAATTTAATTGTTTAAAAATCAAATTTAGACTTAGAGAGGTCGAAAAACAAATTAAAAAATTTAAGAACAAGTTTAAAATTTGAGCAAACCTAAGCCTAATCCATAATCAAGTGATGAAGACGATGTAAACAAAATAGATAAGGACTTGTAGAACAACAAAGACTAACATGTAAACAAAACAGATCAGAGCTTTGCCCATATCAGAAGATTCAAGAGAATATTTTCAACCTTTTAAGGATGATCATAGACAGAAAAATCCTAGCCCAAAACTCATACTGGTTTCTGTGTTCTTGCTCAAAGTAATGCTAACTGAGAATACCAATTACCAAATAGCAAACAACTGCAAACTGTTACTAGCCTTTGTGTTAGGTAGTTTGGTTACAACACTTACAAAGTCTGTAACTTTTGGGCCTTTTGTAGTTATAAAGGTCTTCAAAAGAGTGAAATCCTTCAGGATCATCGAAACCCACCAAAGAGTTTGTGAGCTTCGACCTTAAAGATCTGTTCTTTAGCTCTTTTAAGCCTTCTTCCCACTTGCCCACATTGGTTCTCTCTGTTTTTTGCCAAGGTAAAACTTTTTTTTTTGGTCAGTTCTCTCTATATAAAAGCTTGGATTTTTATTTTCCTTTGCCTTTCCTTTTTTTGGTTTATTGAAGATTTGCTTGAAGGTGAGATTGGATTTGAATTTTGATGTGAGATTTTAGCTAATTGGTTTCCGTGAATCACTGGGTTCTACGTGCTTTTGGGATTTTATCTCTGTTCTTGTGAATGACTGAAGCTGCTCTTAGAATTTGTAGTTCCTTAATCTTTGGATGGCTTTTAGCTTCTGTTGGTTTAATTGTTTTGAAGGAGTGGTTGTGGGATATCAAGTCTGGAGGCATCCAACAAAGCTTCGTTCTTTTTACTTGCTGAAAGTTAGGAGCATGCTCTTGTTATGCCAAACTGTTGGTTTTGAGATACCTTAGCAGAAAGGTGGAGTTGAGTTCTGAAATCCAACATACTATGGTTTTAATCTTCGTGTGAATTGATGCGGTGGTGGAAAATGCACCTCTTCAGAAAGAACTATCCAAGCATCGTCGAGAAAGATTGCGGTTTTGGAATGTTTTGATGCATCACTTTTCATGGCTAAGATCTGAGGAACAATTTTCTTTTATGTTCATGAGAATTCAGTCTTGTAACAGTAACCAATTTGCAGTTTCTGGTAGATCCCGACCAGAAACATTTCTACCGTTTCAGAATTACTGACTTGAATCCTGATAGCAAACCATAAAGATCGAACTTTCCGTGTATTCCTGAAAACTTGGTTCTCCAGTTTCCCGGCAATCTTGTAGCAGGAACCAATTGCAGTTTATGGTAGATCCTGACCAGAAACATTTCTACCATTTCAGAATTACTTGAATCCTGACAGCAAACCAAACCATATAGACCTAACATTCCGTGTATTCCTGAAAATTCGGTTCTCCATTTTCCCGACAACCTTGTAGCAGGAACCAGTTCCATTTTATGGTAGATCCTGATCAGAAACATTCCTACCATTTTAGCCTATCCATAAAGACCAGACTCTCCGTGCATTCCTGAAAATTCGGTTTCCGGTTTCTAGTTTCCGGACAACCTTGTTGCGGGAACCAATTTGCACGTTATGGTAGATCCTGACCTGAGACATTTCCTCCATTTCAGAATTACTTGCTTCAATCCTGAGAGCAAACCACACAGACCAAAACTTTCCATGTATTCCTGAAAACCCAGTTCCTGGTCAATCTTGTAACAGGAATCAATTTGCAGAACCTTACCAGAAACGTTTCCACCATTTCACAATTACTTGCTTGAATCCTGACAACTAATCATAGAGACAAAAATTTTCACGTGTTAATAAAAAATTATTTTTATTTACTAATTGATTTTAAAATATGTTTAATATTTTTTAATTAATGTCACTTAATCATTTAAAAAGTAAATTTATCATTTAATTTTAAATCTTTGATTTATTAAATAATTTATTTAAATCAATGAATTATAACCTATACACATTAATTAATGTACAAAAAAAATATAAGATTTCCTGCTTTGAAAGGATCACATAAGGGTCATCAATTGTCTGCAACTTTTCTTTTATATTTTATTTATTTACATACTTAAAATTTATAATAAATTATGAATATCTAATATTTAATAATTAGTTACTTTAAACTAATTTAAAATTATTCGAATATATCATGAAATTCTTACAATTTTGGCAACTTCAATAAAATTTTTCTTAATTTTAAGTGTATTTATGATATATTATTTTTGCATAAATAAATTATTCTTTCTCCCTTCAACAATAATAAAAATATTCAGTATAAATTATGCTGATATGCAAACTTTAAAGAAGTTTAATAATATACGGACTTACTTCTATCTAAAATTTCATTGACTGAAAATCATTATCAAAATCTAAAAAGAAAAACCTTTAAAATAAAAATTAAAAAACGAGTGTCTAATGACAACATAGTCCTTGGCTCATTTTACTGTGAAATTTAAGGGCGCATAAGTAATTATGAATAAAACGTTTAAAACTTCAAATTCAAATATTCCAAAATTTGAATATTCTAAATAAGTTTAAATTTCAATCCATCTTTAACGTTATTTTGATTTTTGAATTGTTTATTATTTTTAAAAAGTTTTAAGACAATTATTTTTTTATTTGAAATTATGACAATTCGTATAAACTTTTATTTTATATATACTTAACATTATTTAAAAACTTGATTAATTTTAATTGTATATATTAAATGTCAACTATGCCCCTAAGGAGACGAAGGGGAGAGAGAGAGGGAGAGAGAGGGAGAGAGAGCTGTGCCATATATAAATACTACAACAGACCACCTCAAAACCCTCGTTCATTTCGTTGTATGATATTAAACTTAAAAAAAAAAAATCGAAACGAAGAATTTCTAAGAACGAACGTAATTCTGATTAGAACGGGGAAAACCCTAATTTTGTTGAATATGACCACGAATGTAATCTTGAGGACGACGATGATGGTTTGTTAAGAGAGGGAGTGAAGCTGTGAAGGTGGTTTAATGGGGAGAAGTGAGCAAACCGACGACGAGAAGGTGGCGGAGTTGGTGGTTGCCCACGAGCAGCACCGGTGGGGCGCTTCGGAGGAGCTGTTGTTAGCGTGCGCTGTGAACCGCCACGGAACCGAGAGTTGGGACTCCGTCGCGGTGGAGGTCAAGGACCGGACGCCCGGCCTCGGTGGTCTCACTTCGCAGAACTGTATGGACAAGTTCAACGACCTCAAGCGGCGATACCACAATAGCGATAACGACGATGTTACTGACGTTATTACTCACAGCTTGGTCGACGAGCTCAGGCGTGTTCGCGTGGAGGAGCTCCGACGCGAGGTTCAACAACGTGACGTTTCGATCGTGTAAAAAACTCGAGATCCGGTTGGCTTCTCTTTTGCGTTGAGATCTGAGAGAGGTAGTTGTTTTCACGGTTTTGTTTTTGGTTACAGGTCGCTTGAATTGAAAGTGAAGAGATTGACGGAGGAGAGAGAGAGAAGCTTGAAGGAGGAGGCAGATCTGGCGACGGAGAAAAATCTTACTCCGGCGACTGACGGCGTCGAGCTCGACGATCGGTCGTTTAATGAATCTAACTCGACGAGTCAACAACAAAAGCCTGAAGCGACGAGGCCTAAGGAAGAAAACGACACCGCAACGTTAGAAGCGGTTACGAAACCAGAACCCGAACCGGACTCCGTTAGCCCGAGGTCCGACCCTTATTGGTCCCACAAGGATGACGACAATAACGAAAATGAAGAAATGACCATGAGACCCGGTCAGGCGGGTGGAGTCGGTGACTCGAACGAGTTAGGCGAGTCGGTGGGGGAGTCGAAGCGGGAAGAGAAGGATAAAAACAGTGACGTGCAAAGCTCAGCTAGCTTGACCTTGAAAAAGAAGAAACGGGGTCGTAGAGCTCGGAGTGGCGGCGGAGTGGCGGTTGGGAGCAGTAGCGGGGAGGAGCCCGAGGTGTCTCCCTCCACAAAGCGGTTATCCGCCGTCAAATGTGAGCCGTTGATTAAGATCATCGAGATCATCCGCTCTCATAGGCTCGGCTCGGCTTTTGAACGTCGGCTTCGTAGCCAGGTACTCCACTCTAAGCTCTCTCTCACTCTCACACAATCTCCTTAAATTTCAAAATGGAAAATAAATAAATAAATAAATATTTTCTAATTTCCCTAACCGGCCAATAGCCACTTGCCACATCATAGATGAAATATCGTACTGCACGTACACGGTGATAATGCATGCGTGTCCTTTTACATGTACGTGGATCCTAAATCTAAACTATGGAAATCGGACGGTGGGTGATTAAGTGATCCGTTGGGGTCCAACGTGGATAAATTAAGTGAAAAGTGATTTTCCAACATTAGGCCATAATGTTTATATTAAATTAATTATTTTCCACTTTAATTCTCGTTCTTTCTTTTTAATATGGTTTAAAATTTTCACTTTATGGAATTAATATTAAAAGTAAATTAATCTTAAAAGTGAATTTAGCTTTTGGCTAGTTGCATATGACTTTTTACTTTAAAATAATGGAATATAGAGTCAGATACTTTTGAAAATGATTTTTTATTTTTGCATAATGCACTACCTAATTAATTAATGGCTTTTCTCCTATTCCAACCAAAGTTTTCATGGTATTGGTTAAAACCATTGTTTCTTGATTAAATTTGATTTGAGTTGATAAGTTTAAATTGAATCGGATCGACTATTAAATCAGATTAAATTATGTTTAGTTGGTTGAATTTAGATTGAGTTGTATGAATTAATTTGTGGTGCTTATCATTTTAAAATGATTTTAACTTTTTGGAAATTGTCATTTTCCCCTTTGTTGTTTTGGAAAATGACGTGAGAAATAGTAATGAATATTTAGGAGGACTGTCAAGGAAAAGAAGAGATAATATAAAATGATTTGTTAAGGCTATTAAAACTGCTAATATAAATGTTATTAAATTCTATTTTGGTTACAATAATCTTGACCCATTTAATAATTTATAGTTTTAGTGATTTTATATAACCTAGTCGCGTAATAAATTCTAGTTAGAGTCAGTCAAGGTCTGGTCTGGCTTCTGTTCGGCTTAGGAATGTGGTGACGGCTCAAGATCATTGGGCTCTTTTGCCTTGTTCACACGTGTTCTTAGGTGGTTTAATTATCATTGAATATTTTGATTGTCAATTCATTATAAGTTCTTACCTACACGTGTGAGACCACCCCACCAGACACCCAACTGGAAATTTTTAGGTTCTTCACAATTTGAATAATATACTCATAATTGTTTAAAATGTTATCAAATCAAAAGAGGGGTTTTGAAAGAAAATATATTATTGTCAGGTAAGGGTTTCTTATTAGAAAAAGGGTTTTCGAAATCTATTTGTTATAAGTTTTTTTTTCCTTTTATTTACCTTTAGCCTTTTTTGTGGAATGTTATTTTACTTTTTGTCGTTATAATATAATAATTTTTTTATTTTATAAGAATAATATATTTTAGTGAATCTAAAAGATATATATATAAAATTATCTGCTATCTTATGTAGCCTAAGAACAAAGGGGTTTTAAGTGGTGAAGTCCATTCTAACAGTAGCAAAGAAAGGAATTATCTTTCCTTTTCACGATGATAAGTTTGCTTACGTTTCTCTGAGACGTGGACGTATCATCCCCACGAAAACCAACAATTATTTGTTTCTTAGATAGTTTTTTTTTTGATCGACCAAAAAAAAAAGGATAGTTTTTTGACATTAGCATGTTGAGATAATTAGAAAACTAAAGATTATTTAATTTGGTAAGAATTGTTTACCTAAAAAGAAAGTCCAAGTTGTCTTTTGTTGATAAACTTATGAGTCAACCTTTATGTTATTGCCTAATTTAGTTTTAAAGTTCCAATATTATAGATTTTCTTATTAACTAATAATATTATCTTCGCATGTTGAGGTGGATAATTACTCCACACTTTTTTTTTTTTAGTGTTAGTAACTTAATACTACAGTTGCAAATACGGGAGCTTGTATCGGTTAGATGTCATTACTTGTCAATTCTAAATATTATTTCAGATTATATTTTAAAATTATAAATAACTAAAATTAAAATTTGTCACAATAATTTCTCTTACTAAATTAACATAAAATATTTTATTTAGTATATAATAACTATTTTTAAAAATTATTTTATGTTTAAAAATATTTATACATAAAATTTAACATTTAGTTTATAAATTTAACTTAATATTTTTAATATTTGGATATAATGACCAGTACGACTCAATATTTGGCGATACACTCCAATACCATAATGATGGATATTGACTGATATGTATTCACTAAATTTAGACATGAATTGTTACAATTGGTTATAATGGAATCAATTAGAAGACATAAAAATTGATGGGTTGTGGCTAAAAAAGGACTTGAGGTGGGTTTTGAGACTGTACTCGTATATTGTTTTGCAGGAATCAGAAAGGTACAAGAACTTGGTTCGCCAGCACATTGATCTCCAGACTGTTCAACTTAGGCTTGACAAAGGGGTCTACTCCAATGCCATTCATACGTTCTTTAGGGATCTTCTTCTTCTATTCAACAATTCAATCTTTTTCTTTCGAAAGAATTCACCTGAGCATCTCGCTGCTGTTGAGCTCCGATCTCTGGTGTTGAAGCAGAAGGCGGAGAAGTTCCCAAAACTTAAACCCCACAAGGCGGTCGTAAGAGTGGAAACTGAGCCAAGAACAACCCAATTTTCAAAACCTGCTTTGGTACCATGTGCCACAAGGAGCAATATCAGGTCACAACCTGAGAATGCAATTAAAAAGAAGGAGAAAAAGGAGAAGGTTGTTGAAGAAACACTGAAGCCGAAGGAGAAGAAGATAGAAGCAACACTTGTAAAGGCTGAGGAGAATGGTAGTATAAAGAAGAAAAGGACTAAAGAGAGATCGAGGTCGGGTTGTAGGAACTTGAGAGCAAGCAGCAAGGGCAGTGGTGAGGAAATGCAGCATCGGTATGGTGGGAATGAACTTAGTTCACATGACAATTTTGATATGAAAGTGGACAAGAAGAGTGGTTACAGAAGGAAGAGACAAGGAGCTGCAAGTTTCTTGAAAAGAATGAAGCAGAACTCAAGTGAATTGACAGAGAAAGAGAGTGATTCATCTTCATCTTCATCACCGTCATCGGAAGAAGAAGAGGAGCGAAAAGACGAAGGTAAAGGGAAAGAGGATAAGAAGAAAAAAAGAAAAAAAGAAACAGATGTGGTGAGAAAAGCTGTGACAAGGAGTTCAAGAGGAAGAGGAACAAGAGAAGTTGGGAAGAGTAAAAGGATTGGAAGGCCACCAAAGAGACAGGCACAGGAAACAGGAAAAAGGGGAAGAGATATTGTTGATTCTGAGGTAGGAGGTGGAGGTAGAGGTAGTGGAAGAGGAAGAAAGAAACCAAGAAGGTAAGTTTTATGATAATGATGATAGATTGTTTGTATAATGTAAATTATCTTTGATAGGTTTTCCTTTTTAGTGAGCTTCTGATCTTTATATGATATCTATGGTAGAATTAAAAGATAAGATAGAAAATGAGATCTGTATATGCAATGTAGAATGCTTGGTGAAAGCCATTGCATGAACAAAATTGATCGAGTCGAATTCGGTTTCATTTCAACCCGAAACTCGAAAAGGAATCTGGAAATTTGAAAGAAATGTTTGAAAATTTTCTCTCATTTTAAAGACAACTAGGAAAGGAAGTGGTAAGATTTTATTATCATTCGGGATGACAATGAGTTTTCGGTTGGGCCGAGTTTGAGTTCGATTTAATTTAGTTAAACTTGATTTTTATACTTTTAAATTAAAAAATTAAAACAATGTTATTTTCTGCAAAATGGTGTCTTTTTATAACAAATGATGTTGTTTTTCAATGGTTGTTGGGCTTTAATTCTGATCAACTTAAGTTTGACTTGTTGATTTTGGGCTAAATTGGGTTAGGTTAGGCCCAATTTCAATTCTCATCCCTAATTATGTTTTCATTCACGAGGAGGAAGTAGCGAGACAGTTTTAAAGAGAAATGACACTATCGTTTGACACTTTGATATTGACTCCTTGCATCCTAGAGCTGAAGAAGGTCCCAAGGTTCGGTTGTTCATCAATTCAAATGTACGTAGAGTTGGATTCTTATAAAGTTCGAAATTTGACAGATTAAAAAATAGCATTATTATATTTATTAATTGAAAACTTTTTTAAATAAATCAACATTATTATATAGTTAACAAAATTGAAAATTTTATTAATTAAAATAATCTTCTTTAATAAATATAATTAAATAATATCTTTTATTTTAATCAATTAAATAAGTCTTTAATTTTAAATTTAATTAAGTTTAATTTTAGTTAATTAAATTTGACTTGAGTGATTAAATTTTATCATTTTTAATAAGAATTTATTTTTGAAAACATAACCGTTAACACAAATGAATCAATTTAAATTTGTTTAACCTGACATCTTTTTAGCTAATATTTTGTTTTTATGAATATATTTCTTTATTAATTAGAGCTAAGGTTGCGTACTATCTGATCTCTCCAGACCTCGGGCCTTAGTAGGACTTTAAGTGGGTGTTGATGATATTGATAATTTTGTTCCTATAAATAGAAAAAAATCAATATTTTAAAAATTAGATCGAAAGTTAAATCGGTAAGACAAGAGGTTTAAGGTTTAAAATATTCACTAATTAGATATCCACATAAAACTTGTTAAAGTTTGAATAAAATTGAAGAAATATAATATTCTTACCCATAGAAAAATTTAAAGTTGAATTAAAAAAGAATATTGTTAAATATAAATTAATTAGTTTATTTTATTTTATAAGAATTTATTCATTTAAAAAAATCGATCGATTCATTAATAAAATAATAAAATTTTAACAAGATTTATTAAAATAAATTAAACCGAAAAGTTAAAAATCTAATAAAAAATTGATCGGTTTATATTTTACGGTCAAATTGGTTGAAATTTTAAATTATTGAAAATGTTTTTGATGAGTTATATTTGTTTTTAATATTATTAAATAAATGATAATAAAGGTTAAATATGGACTGGACTCTAACACTCCCTAAGGCCTGAACCATACCCCAACCTTAGCACAGTCACACGCCTCTCCATTTGCTTGAAAGCTTTTCCCAACAAACAACTTCCATTTTTATGGATGACCCGATTCTTCTTCTAGTTTTTGTCCAACCCATGTAATCAAACCAAACCCACTTCGTCCTCTTCGTTTCTATGTCTCTCTATTCATCAAACAATCATTTCTGACTCCAAATTCTGGTAAAGTTCAATTATTTCTGTGCTAAACATGTCAAACTATACAGTAGAGTCCAGCACAGTAGAGACCAGTGATGGTGTGAAACTGCACACAAGGCTTTTCAAGCCAAAAGAAGAGATTAAAGACAATTTGGTGATTGTTCTTGTTCATCCATTTTCAATCTTAGGTGGTTGTCAAGCTTTATTGAAAGGAATAGCATATGGTTTGGCTGGTAAAGGTTACAGAGCTGTGACTTTTGACATGAGAGGTGCTGGCAAGTCCATGGGGAGGCCTTCCCTCACTGGTTTTGCTGAAATCAAGGATGTGACTGCGGTCTGCAAGTGGGTCTGTGATGATATTTACTCTGACAGGATTTTGTTGGTGGGTTCCTCTGCAGGTACAAGATCTCAATCTTTTTCTATTTATTTTCTTGTTTGATGCTTACTAAGTTAATGGATCATGTATGAGTTTTTTCTGTGAAAGTTTGAAGCTTTCTGGGTTGTGTAGATAGACGATTATTGGTTTCTTTGTATGAATAAGCGATTTCTTAGATCTAACAAAAGGGAGTTATTTCATGGACTTAAGATAGTTGGCGAAGAGTAGTGTGGTGCATACAGAGAAGAAAATGTTTCTGTATTCATTGTTACATCTGGGGAAAGGAATAGTCTTCTTTGGTCAGACATGTCTGATTCGGATGTCAAGGGTGGGAAAGGTACTGTAAAACACATGCTTTTCTCTTTTGGACTTTGCAAAAGGAAAAAGCCATTTGGAAAATTGAAGGTCTACCCTCTAAGTTTATTTTTCAACTGAATTAGTCAGGTCAAAGTGTGTTTTTCTTGTTCACCGAAAAGTTAAGGTTTTCTTTCTTCTTTCGTCTGGAGAGCCATTTCGTAACTTGTGATGTCAATTACACTTCATATATAAGAGTGGGTTGGGGAATCATATACTTTCCTGAAGAGGAACATTTTTCATATGTATGATTAGTCTGGCAATGTTTCCAGAACATAGGCTAGGATTGACCGTAGTTTAGCATGATTCAGTTAAACAAATAACCGGTAACAATCATTTACAACGTGTTTTACTCATGATAAGCTGAGTATGTACCTTTAGAAACATTTAAGTGTAGACAATAACAGGTATAGATCTTAGCAAGCATCAGAACTAAGTCAGTTTAATGAGTTGTCACTCTCAACCTATGTTTAACATCTTACGAGACTAATAAATTTGTCATACCTTTTTATGGATATTAAGGAATTGTTGAACTCTTGATATTGGCAAGTAATAGGTGCTGACTAATTCTGTAATTTGGAGTCTGTTGTCTACTTTAAGCTTCTCAACTTGATTTAGTTTTGATTTAATGTCCAACTAGGTTCTACTTTTCCGTATCTTGCTCTCTGATTTCTGATTTCTGGTTCTTGTTTACGCTTTGCAACTTGATGTAGTTTCAATTTATTGTTCAACTGGGTTGTATTTTTCCTTATCTTGCTTTCTGATTACATAATAAATGTAACGTACTCCAAAATTTTCCGGTTCCCTTGTTCTTTTGTTTCAACATGGTAAGGGACATGCCTGCATAAACACAAAATTTCAGAATCAATCAACCAAAAAAAGATAATCTGAGCATAGTTGTAGGGACATATAAGTGATTTTAGTTACAAGGTATTGATGAGACAAACATTTGATATGGCAATAACTTGAGATGGATCAGTAAATTTACTAGTTTCATCGCTTCGGGCTGACATTCAGTTTTACTTAATGAACCACAAAGTTCCCGAGAAACAACGATTGTTTCAAAGGTGTAAGAAATACAATTCCAGGACAAATAATGCAAGGGCTTGATCTTCTGTCAGAGTATAGTTTCTATTAGATTTGTGGTCCAAATGTATCCATGAGCTTTGCGTGCACTGAAAATGTGGAAAAGAAAGAATGCCATCAATCCATGATGCATGTAATTGTTTGATGCCTATCCAGCTTTATCTTTTTATTGTCATTCTTTATCAATACAAATTTTGAAACGACATCACTGATTAGGAGATCGTTACAGGATTTATGGCAAGAACTTGGATTATAGTAGCTAATTTTGTACTATTAAATCTGTTGCTTCTGGTGCAGGAGCACCAATTGCAGGTTCTTCAGTGGATCAAATTAAAGAAGTTGTTGGCTATGTAAGTATTGGATACCCTTTCGGAATGATCTCCTCGGTTCTTTTCGGAAGGCACCACAAGGCAATCCTGCAGTCTCCAAAACCAAAGCTCTTTGTAATGGGGACTCGGGACGGGTTTACCAGTGTTAAACAGCTCCAGAACAAGCTAAGTTCTGCTGCAGGACGAAATGAAACTCATTTAATTGAAGGAGCAAGCCACTTCCAAATGGAGGGCCCTGAATTTGATGCACAGATGGTGAACCTTATTGTTGCTTTCATTGAATCCCTGTAGGAAAGCTTGCGAATGGTTCTAGTTCTACTCGTATCTGCTGATTTCTCATATTTGTTTAAAATTGCAGGACTTCAAGCCATATGTAACGACAAAAAAGCCGTGTGCATGTCTCAGATATATATATATATATATGTATGTATATATAGAGGGAGGAGGGGAGAGAGAGAGATCAGTCATTTCCAGAATTCATAAATTCTCATTGTGGCATAATTTACATGAGCAATTTTTAGCTGTCATTAAACTAGAACTACAAGGAACCAAGGCTACAAACACTATTCAATACGAAATAAGCCGAGTCTCATGAACTTGGCCTGTCACATCGTTACAGAGCATATACTATGATGCATCAAGGAAGTATCAGTAACAAATCCTAACTATCATGCATTGTGGCTCTCTTCATGTCGATCATGAGATCCATGTCTACCCTCTCTTGCTAACTTGTTGCCATCTGAACCTTCAACTACTCTACCTACACCAACCATCTCATCATAGGGTCGTTTTCTCCATTGATCTTGGTCCATTGATTGTGCATGTGAAAATGGTTGTTCACCTTCATCTGCATTTAATCCAAATGACTAAAAGAAACCCGAAAAGAGAACAATTTGCATTGTTTAAATCATCAATGCAACTCTGCTGATGTTCCCTACTGTTTCTTTCATGGATACAAGTTATAAATGATCATGACACAAAGATGTACACGATGAAATGAAACGACTAAATTATTTGGAAAGCTTCCGGGTGAAAACTTGATATCCATTCTCTTGCACTGATGAGGAAACATTCTAGTAGCTTCATGGTCAAATAGTACACAATTGTTACAGGTTCCAACACTACAATTAGATTATACAACATCCTTGTTGAAAGCAATACCGTATTAAACATGTGCAGTTAGTTATTACCACTTTCACCATCAGATGCTTCTTCAAGCCTTGCAATTGCATCCACCAGGGCTTGTTCATGGTCCTGTGTTACAGAGAGGATATAACACTCTACAGAAAACAATATACAATTTATAAATACAAGATTGTTGCTCCTTACATTCAGCACTTTCTTTGCTTTCTCAATTTCTACAGGGTCAGGATGGCTTGCCCCAAAAACTTTTTGCACCTGTTCAAAACCACCAACGTCAGGGAGATATCACGTCATTTGTGATATGCAGAAACATTTTCAGTGCCAATTTACCTCCTTGATTAAAGTCTCAGTATGAAGTATCTCGATATCCCCCACAGCTTTTTTCCCAATGCCATTTTGTGATAGAGGGAAGTCCTTCTTGGACTGACCCGTAACGGTCCCTCTACCTCTCCCTGCTCGAGCAACAGCTCCACCTCGCATCATGGACTTCTTATTCCCACGGCCTGGACCTGGCCGGCCACCTTTACGAACTATTCCTGATTCTTCAGCTTCCCACCTTATATCATCTGGTGATATCTGTCATTAACAAGTGCATATTTTAGGAACAAATACAAGTTATCACCTCCAACACGGAAACAATTCAACTTTGGGTTAAATTAAAGGCATGAGATCAACTGAGCAACCATCATTTTGAACCTTGCTGATATTGCATGATTGGGTAATACAAAATACTTTAACTAATTGTGTTCAATAAAAGACAACATTTTCAGTTCCAAAACAAAATACAATAAGTCAACCGATGAAAATCTTCAACCTCGATGATGCAAAAAGGAGAAAATCTTCAGCCACCACTTCTCTAACCTATTTCATGATGTTCAGCATTTTAAGATCACGCCCAAATCACAAAAATAATTCTATAATGTCACAAATACTTACCTCTTTGAGATTCACCCATTCCCATGTTTCATCAGCACTGTTCATATCATAAACTAAAGCATGCCTTCCCTGTCAATAAATGAGAAAAGGATCATGTCAATATATGCCCCTTTAACTGCAAATACTGCACAACCAAGAGCAAGATGTACCTCAACTGGATTGTAATCAGTAATAATAGCCTCGTAGAAATGGTTATCTTCAGGCCACCGAGTCCACACTTTCCGGCCAATCAATGGATCATAACTTGTAGCCTCAACTGGCTCATTGGTTCGGTTAGCAACTTGATTCCTTCCTGTCAAACCAGTAGAAGGATGCTGCATAGACTGCATTGACCAAGCAACAGCAGAACAATAATGAGAACCAGAGAATTGTATGATAACTGTCAAAAGTTCACTGCCAATTCACCATATCAGTGACAGTCCAAAATCATATCACTTACTGATTTTGGCTTCTTATTCTTTGACCCACCAGGAGGACCTCTTTTCAGGGCTGATGTGGATGGTTGCATGGATGGTTGTATAGCAGGAGAAGGGGCAGCCATGGACAATGACTGAGATATTTTCTGTTTTTTACGCGATGCTGATACAGTGGGACTAGGTATAGGATCACGAGCTGGCTGCGCATTGCTTGGCATGCCACCTTGAACCCCATTTGTCTTCCTCCATTCCCTAGAGTCATAAGAATTTTATTTGATGTAAAAAATACTAATAGGAATTTATTAATTAGAAATGCATAGCATGTGATCAGACCTTATCCTTCGAATCATGCCATCTGCATTAACCTTGGTCAAAAGCTCCCTGTGCTCCTCATCGGATACTCTCAATTCTTTTCTCAATTCTGTAATTAAACTTTCCTTCTCCTGTAAAAGAAGAATCATTGGTTTCAGTCTCATGTTTCAGTAGCTTGTGAAAGGACAATAATCATACAAAGTTATGGGGAGATACCCAAGTGATGGCATCAGATTGAGCTTTAAAAGCCCGCAGAACTGAAGTGTATGCTTCTTGCTCAATATTGTGGATTTGAGTTTCCATATCACCATGCATCCTAGATAGTGGAGCAGAACCAACAACTGCAGTTCTACCATTTCCAACAGCTCGTATCCCACCTTGGAATCTATTCCGATGTGATGGTGGAAGGTCATCATCAGTTCCTGCAGATTAAATAATCAAACTAAACACCTTCTGCAAGGCTAGTTGAAGATGGTGATCCTCGTAAGCTAAACTCAGATGCATGAGATGGAAGATATCGCAAACACCATGATTAATTCAAACATTACCACTGCTAACTTATGTACATCATCTAGAAAAAGAGAGGATTAACAAACCACTGCTATCAGAGAGGCCATACTCCATTTCAACTCTTCTCAAAATCAAGCCCCTAAAACCTTATTCCCCCAGGAAAGAACCAGTCAAACTGCAAAGAAGCCACCAATATCCCCAAATGCGAGCAACTACTACCTGACAACAAATTATAAGAAATTGAAACCAGTCACAAACTTCTTTACATCTCATGTGATATGATTTAAGAGAATAAAATCAAAGAAGCAGTTTAATGCCGGATTGGCCAAAATCTAGGCTTACATCAATATATTTAGCTCCTGATATCATAGAGAAACATTGAAATCTAAACTACAAATCTGAATTAAAATCGACCACACTGTTACCACATTTAGCTTTATGAACCCTAATGCCAAAAATTTAGCTAGTAAAGTTGATAACAACCCAATAAAAAACTGCCACTACACTAACTACAGAATACCAAATCTTTCACAAGCTCACAAGCTCACAAGCTCACAACTTCAACCACAACCTTGTAAGAAAATTAAAACGATAGAAACAAATTGAAAACCACTAATCTTGTCCAAATCCTTCAAACCAACAAGCAGAAACAACCTAGTAGCAGTAAACAGGAAACATACGAAGTTAGCTAAAAAAACTTTTCAACTTTCCAAGTTTGCCCAAATCGAGGCGACAAAAACAAAACCCAAGTTAAAGACGAAAGGTTACACCTTCAGGAAAGACTCCAACTTTAAAGCTCCTAATTGATTTCAAGAAAAACCCACTTCAATATAGAGTCCCAAATCTTCGAAAAACAATTGAAACCCATCTTTAGGGCTCCAAAGAGGGATTGTGAAGGTGATAAAACCTGAGACAAAGCTTGATTCCTCCTCCTCTCCGTTACTATGTCCCGATTGTGAGCGATAATTTAGAGCATTCTGCTAATTGGGAAGTTGTTTCTAGTGACGAATTTTCGGACTGAAAAAAGAGAGATTTCGATAGTCCGAATTGAATTGTGCAATTGGGAAGAAATTGGCGAGACAGAGGGAGCGCGGACTTGAAAATGTTTTTCTCTCATTTTAATTTCAGTTAATAGTGGACTTTCAGGTCCGAACAGCCTTTCTTTTCTCTTTTACCCCTTTTTAAAATAATATAATAATTCCATTTTCTTAATATGTATCAAAAAAATCTATAGGAGGTGTTTGACAAACAACTTATCAGTTTCTAGCTTATTGACTAAAGTTAATTTTTTGACTATCTTAAAAAGTTAATGATATTTTTAATAAATAACTTATTGATTAGCTTATTTAACTCCAATAAGTTGAATTCTAAAAGCTTCATAAGAGAAACTTTTTGGATGATCAACTAAAAAATAATAGTTAAAAAAAATTATACCCTCTTTTCATAATTTTTAAATTATGATATATATCATATCTTTGTATGTGAGTCTACCGAAAACAACTTCTCTACTATATATGGGTAAGGCTACGTACTATTAATCTCCTCAGACCCTGTTTCAGTGCGGGACTTCAGACTGGGTATGATGATAATGATCGTATCTTTAAAATATTATAATTATAAATATTTTTAATTTATTAAATAATAAAATTCATACATATTATAAAAAATAGTAATATGATGTAATTCGCTGCATCATTCATATTAATAGAAAATTTAACGTTGGATTATTATTATTATTATTATTATTATTATTATTATTATTATTATTATGTCTTTTTATTAAAGATATAAACTTAATTTTTGTAAAATTAAATATTTAAAATCTAAATTCTTATAAGAATATTCAACATAATACTAAGAAATATAATATTCATACCTTTAATTTTTTTTAAATCATGTGCTCATAAATCATTTTATACATCAACAGTTAATACTAAACAGCTAATTTTACCAAACATCTTTAATAAACAGTTGATTTTATCCGCTAGTCAAATTAACTGATATAATCAGCTATCAGCTAACTGCTAATAGAATTAGCTAACAGCTAATACAATCTACTATTTGCCAAATATGACCGCAACAACAACGACAACAACAGTTATAGTAAATCTTGATGATATGATAAATCTACTAATTACGTGGGTTATTTTCAAACAACATCTTTGCTAATTAAAAATAAGATCGCGCATTATTAATCTGTGTGTATGTTGTTGTAAATTTATTATATGAAATAATTTAAATAAAAATAAGAATATTATAACTAAATTTTTCAGTAAATAAGAAATAATTTAGTTTCTAAAAAATATAATTTCTCTCTGTAAGTTTCTTTTAAAATTATTTAAATTATTACATATATAATATTATTACTAAAAATTTATTTCAAATTTATCACATTAAATAACTAAAAGTTGATAGTTTTAATATAAAATTTTTTATAATAAATATATTGGTGTTAAAAAAATATTCCTCTCATATATATTATTTTTATCTAGTTTAGTCAAAAAATTCATCAAATGCTATTTTCATGTGATTTTTAAAAAATTTAAATAATTTCAAAATTAGTAAAATAAAATTATTTAATTATATATATATAAAGAAAATTTGTCAAAAGTTTGAACCGTGAGAAAATATTTTATCAGTAACCAAACACACCCAAACGCTAAAAACACTAAACGCTTTTAAGGATGTTCTCTTCCATTTCCCATTTCTCTCCCAGATCGTCTCTCCTTTATTCTAAATTCCCGTTTTACCCCTCAGCCTCCCCCAAATCCCCATTCTACCCCCGCCGTCTCGCCGTCGCACGCGGCGTCAGCTCCAGTAACCTTTCCTCCTCCTACGGTAGCGTTCGTTTGAAACCACAGATGGAATCGTCATCGCCGGAAGCGTCCGTCGACTCCGTGACGCGCGATTTGAAGAACCAGAGCTTAGATTCCACTGATGCTAGGGAAAAATTGAAGCTTGAAGAATTTAATTGGGACCATTCCTTTGTCCGAGAGCTTCCTGGTGATCCTAGAACCATTAATCTTCCTCGTCAGGTACTTTTACGGTTATCTCTTCCGTTTCTACCTTTTTATATAATCAAAAATCTGTTCTTTGTATGAGTTTTGATTTATTTTCTTGATCCTTTTATCAAGGGTCGGAGTTTTTATGGTGGAAATGAATTCTCAAGTTCACTTTTCCTATATAATTTTCAGGTTCTGCATGCTTGTTACACAGAAGTTTCACCTTCAGCTGAAGTAGAGAATCCTCAGCTTGTTGCATGGTCAGAATCAGTTGCTGAGTTGCTCGATTTGGACCCTAAAGAGTGAGTCTTGGCTTTTATTTTGCTTATTTGTAATAATGTGAACTGATGCACAATGGAATTTGCTCATGGTATGATAAGAGCTCTATAGAGGGTAGAATTATTTTTCATTGTCTTCTTGATAGTTTATGCCTGGCTGATATTCAGTCAGAGTAACTCTGATAAAATTTTCAGAAATAGAAAAATTTTATGCACTTCATCAAGTTCTTTTTTTCTTTCAGCATAATAATTCAATTTCTGTTAGACTAAATAGTTGTAATTTTATTTGGATTGCAGATTTGAAAGACCAGATTTTCCCCATTTCTTTTCTGGGGCTTCTCCCTTGGTTGGAGGGTAAGTTTTCTGACTTGAATTAAGATCGTGACACATCCACGTGTTGACCTATCCATTCCTTTTGTGTTTCATTATTTCTAGTGTTTTTATCTGTTGTTATCTTCTCTGTTACAGGTTGCCCTATGCTCAGTGCTATGGAGGACATCAATTCGGCATGTGGGCCGGCCAACTGGGTGATGGTCGGGCAATATCGCTGGGGGAGATTCTTAATTCAAAGTCTGAAAGGTGGGAACTACAGCTCAAAGGTGCTGGGAAAACCCCATATAGCCGATTTGCAGATGGTCTTGCAGTCCTACGTAGTAGCATCCGAGAGTTTCTTTGTAGTGAAGCAATGCATTTTCTAGGGATTCCCACAACTCGTGCACTATGTCTTGTTACAACAGGGAAATATGTCACTCGAGACATGTTTTATGAGTAAGTTGGCAATTGTAAAGTAGTGATAAAAGAAGCTGCAAACACTTATATCTATGTCAGAGTTACTTAGATGTCTTTACGCTTGTTTTGGTCTTTATTTACGTCTTTTAAATTCTATTTTTCATTTTTGTTGGAATATAATCTGTTCTTTCATGGATGATAAATACCATTTTGGATTTTACAAGTGCATTATGCTTGACTTGACCTCTTTGGTGTTAAACGGAGCTCTATAATGAAATGCTGAAAAATATGGTCGTGCAGTTTAATGTGGCAAAAGGAATTTGGGTTCTGATTTTGAGATGCTCTCCGTTGATGCTGATAAAGAATTTTTATATTCTCTCATGCAGTGGCAACGCGAAAGAAGAACCTGGAGCAGTTGCTTGCAGAGTTGCACAATCATTTCTTCGGTTTGGTTCATACCAAATACATGCTTCTAGAGGGAAAGATGACTTTGAGATTGTTCGCGTTCTGGCTGACTATGTTATTAGACATCATTTTCCTCATATTGAGAACATGACTAAAAGTGAGAGTGTATCGTTTAGTACAGGTGATGAAGATGGTTCAGCAGTGGATCTAACCTCGAACAAATATGCTGGTAAGAATCAAAATTACTTTAAGAATGAAGAGAATCCAGCAGTAGCTCAAATTAAAAGTATCTACAGTAGTGCATACTGCCTTGTAAGCTGAATAAAGCAAAGTAATTTTTGCGTCAGTAGCATCTGTGTTCTATATTGAAGAGTCTAAGTAGTGTATGTCACAATCTTCCAGAATGTTCATTAAATGATTGGTATACTGCATTCCAGGGAGAATCATATTAAGTGCACAATCCAGCTCCTCGATTTCCATAGCAGGCTACTGTTTTAACAACAGCTTTTCCACCTCTATTACCTTATTGAACTTGCTTAGTCTGGCTTTTCATGCTCAGCATTTTATATTAGGCTGTGGCAGAAACCAATTATTTCCCAACTCTATTTGCTTGATGTTTCAGCCTGGACAGTAGAGGTTGCTGAACGCACTGCTTCCTTGGTTGCACGTTGGCAGGGTGTTGGTTTTACCCATGGTGTGCTGAACACTGACAACATGAGTGTATTAGGTCTCACCATTGACTATGGTCCTTTCGGGTTTTTAGACGCTTTTGATCCAAGTTATACTCCAAATACTACTGATCTTCCTGGTAGACGATATTGTTTCGCGAATCAGCCAGATATTGGCTTATGGAATATTGCGCAATTTGCATCTACTCTATTAGCAGCCCAGTTGATAAATGATAAAGAGGCAAATTATACGATGGAAAGGTACTGTAACCTTAACATTTAAGAGAGAGCTTTTTTGGTTAGTTGCAGTTTTCTAAAGCTGATATTACTTGAATTTTGCAGATATGGAACCAAATTCATGGACGAGTATCAAGCTATAATGGTGAAAAAGCTTGGACTTCCTAAATATAATAAACAGTTGATAAGTAAACTCCTTAATAACATGGCGGTAGATAAGGTTGATTACACGAATTTCTTCCGATCACTTTCAAATATCAAAACAGATCCAAATATTCCACCAGAAGAGTTGCTAGTTACTCTGAAGGCTGTTCTATTGGATATTGGCCAGGAACGCAAAGAGGCATGGAGGAATTGGGTGCAATCATATGTGGAGGAGGTAAGGAAGATTTCTGGAATAGTTTACACGCGTTTTTTCTAATATCAGGGCACAAAGAAAGATCCTTTTGTATATTATTTCTATTTCTGATATCCTACCATTTCCTTTTTGTTCCAAATCACGTACACTAACCAATCTTCACCTTGTACCTAAAAAAACCGAAAAGCTACGAAGAGAAAAAACCTTTGAGATGATACAGGATGAAAAATGAGTTGATATATTTCTGCCTAGTATTTATTATCTGGTATAATAATTTTCTGTTTCTGCAGCTGCGTGGTAATGACATGTCAGATGAACAGAGGAAATCCCAGATGGATTCAGTAAATCCGAAGTATGTGCTTCGGAACTACTTATGCCAAACTGCCATTGATGCAGCTGAGATGGGTGACTTTGGAGAAGTGAGGCGGCTGCTTAAGTTGATGGAGAGGCCTTTCGATGAGCAGCCGGGAATGGAAAAATATGCTCGACTGCCACCGGCCTGGGCCTATCGGCCAGGCGTTTGCATGCTTTCTTGCTCTTCTTGAGTTGCTTCAGCTACAAGTACCTCCAGAAATCAGCTTCTTGTATATATTAGCTAAATCGGATTCGTCATTATGCAATACAATAATGAGCATGTATACCTTTGTTTCTGTACCCTCATTTGGGGACATTTGATTGTTGTTGTAGCATCATAAACTTAACACAAGTTTTCATGTAATGTCTGAACTTCATAGTTCAAAACAGTAGAATATAAAGGTGGAGTTTTGCTTCTTTTTAGAGAAATTCATCTCATTAAGATTCTCACTCGTTGATTATCAGTGATTGATATCATAGGGAACAAAGGGTGATAAAATGATGGGTCGGTTCAGATTCGGATTTTATGACGTATAGTCTTTTTTTTTTCAAAAAGTTCAATTGAGTTTCGGATCTAGGAAGGTTCGATATTTGCAGTTTTGTTAATAGGGAGCTTTACCTAATAGGGAGAGGATGTTTCTTCAATTATAAATTATATAAATATAAATTATCAAGATATAAGTGTATAAAATTATAATTATCTCTTTTGGGCCAAACAAAACGATGTCGTTTCAGGATTGCCAAGCTTCCAAATTCGTCCTCCTCTCCATCGCCTTTGGGTCTCTGGTTCACATGATCTGATCTCTACGTGATTGAGCTCTTGCGCCATCTTCTGGTGTAGTATAAATGCTTGGAATGTGTTTGAAAGATCGAAACTTTATTAATCTTCTCTTCTTTGTCATTCTAAAGTTCTCATCTTTGACGTTTAAGGGTGGTTTTCCTCTAATCCTTTTTTATGCACACTCTTCTTGAACTTGTGCGTGTTCTTGGTTTTCCATTGAAAGAGCACTATTATGTAAATTGTCGAGAGCTAGTTACTATTCTGTTTTGAAAATTGGGTTTTCCTTCTCAAATGGGTTTTCTTTTATCTCAAAAGGCAGCTGTTCTTCAGAAAAGTGAAAGGTACAAGCTGCATGAACTAGACCCCAGAAAGATTTAGCGGGTAATTTGTGTTCTTAAGTGATGTACCTTGAGCTTTCAACCGTTTGTATGCCTTGGGAAGGGTCAATCTTCATTTGGAGATAATCAGTTTCCGATGTTATATAATGTCCAATGGATATTTGTGGCCTGCTTGAAAACATCTCTGCTGTGTTCTGTCTAAGAGAACAGCATGAAAAGTGGCTATAGAGTTCTGATAAATACACTTTTACCTTAATTCTTGCTCATTTTCTCATTTCTTCTCCACATTGTAGCCACCATGAGATAAAGATCCGTTCAAGAGACAGATTTCAGCTTAGAATATTGGTAGCTTCTGTCTTCGACATCTCGTCAACTTTAAGCAAGATAAGTGGAGCTGTTTATGATCCAAAGAAAGCTGTAGAAACAAGGCATCACCAAAATTTCAAACGCCAATTAGAACAAGTGATCTCAACATTGTCTGCACACGGATATCCGAAAGAAAGAGAAACTTGCTCTTGCCCAATTTTTGCAGTTTTCCTTCTCAAATGGGATTTTTCATATAAATTTTCTTTTATCTTTGTGGGTTTTGTTTTTCCCTTTCTTCATATGGTACAATCCTGTAGTTTTTTAAACATTCTACAATCATTTGTCTTGATATTAGGCTTCAGAGGATATAAGCTGAAGCTATATTTGCAGGATTGATGTAAGATCATATGTAGAAATAGTTTTGGTATGTTTCAGAAAATTGTCCGTTTCTTGTTGGCGACTGATTGAAAACTGTTGATTTAGTTGGACTATTTTTACGAGTGATTAGTTGCAATCACGTTCTATTCTGGCAATTTCATTTGGCTTTTGTACAATGCTTACCTGATTTTCTTTTAATTAAAATCTTGCAGAATATGGAAATTGTTGAGATACCCTTCTTTTAATTAAAATCTTACAGAATATGGAAATTGTTGACATGCCCAAATCTTGTTTTGTCTGTGTCTTACCATTTCTTATCTAACTTCAGATGACAAGCAGTGTAGAGGTGGGTATTTAGAATTCTCTTGCAAGTGAAACAGGGCTGCACATTTATAGTCAGATTGCTGCTATTGTCATTATTACCTTTAATAAGCAATTGGAGCTTTTACAGTCGAATCTGATACTGAAATGCTCTCTCAACCTTTGTACATTTCACCTGGTTTCATTTCGTGTATATGTTGTTGAGTTCATTCTATTACCTTCTATTTTTGTTATACCCAAATTCTAATAGTTTGCTGCAGCATTAGGGGAGCCATCGTCCTACTGGAGACATTTAGGAACGGTGGATTTTCTAAAGTGGAGGCACATTGTGGTTTAGCAGTTCCTCAGACCCTGTACAACATCATCAGGAAAAGATGTTAAACATGGTCTTTTGCAACATGCTCAGTTTAATGTCTTGTAATTTATATCTACCTCGTCTCATATTTAAATGTAGTGATTTAACTTTTCTCACCTGGAATTGAAAGCCTTTCTTTGATGGAAGATTATGGTAAAGGGACATAGTCTTAGATGTTGAGATAAAAAAGAATTTGAAGTCAATAGAGCTGTAATGAAGCAAGTATAAGAGTGGTGATTATTTCATCAGTTGTCTTTCATTTCAAAATGAAAAGTGAAGATGGACCACTGTTCAATCATCTATACAGATCAGCAGATTCTTTGTTCACTAACTTTTGGCATTATGTACTCATAGTAGATATTCCTTGTTACTGAAGAATGAATTGTACACAGTTTTAAGCTGATTTTAGTAAACTAATTGACACACTCACTTACAGACAGTTGCAGGTACCGTTGCCCATAACTGTTTTGTATTAAAGATAGATTTCTAGAAGAATCTCTGTTTCATTCTGACAATGGAGATTCCTTGTTTTTATTGTGTCAAGTTTTATGAAATCATTTAAGAATGCTATTATGCACTTAAAGTGCTTCATTTGATTGTCGAGTGCTTTTCTCATCAAATTGGTAGTTATATCTACAATGAGAAGGACCAGAGTAGGTATAGCGAAAATTTGACTAAATTTCAGATATATGATGTCAAATTGTCATAAGTAAACAAATTCTTTAGCAATGTTCCTTGTGTATTGCAAATGTACCAAGTTGCGTATGATCTATTGAGACACGAAGCAATATCATGCTGTTTCCTTCTGAAGCAACTGCATCGCTGCATGCCACTGTTCTGAACCGTCAAATAGACATGTAGGTATGGAGTTCTCAGAATTTTGCATTACAATACAGAATATAACATTTTGTTTCAGGTTAACAGTCTTTCTCCAAAATGTATGCGACCTGAATCCATGACAGAGTTTTCATTTGGTATGCACATTTTTCTTTACCTCATTCAAGCCGTTTAGATCATTCTCTTGTTCAATTTGTAAAAACTTCCAGCTGAACTGTTTATTTAATACCATTTATATGCTCGTGTATGAAGCAATTGAATTTCTTAATACTATGTTTCTCCTCTACTTCTATTTGCATCTTACTATTTCCAGATTTAGGTATTGAATTATACAAGCCAAGTAATTTCTGCATAAAAGGCAGGTGCAATAATAACACATTTATCAGGTTGTGGTCCTAGGAAGTGAAGATAAGATTTATTTTTCTAAAACTTATGGAATGTGATTACACGTAGTATAGTGGACTCTTTAATTCACCTGGAAAACTGAAACCGAGATGTCTTACTAATGCACGTGTGATGAATACAATGGAACAATGTTCCACGTAGTTGATGACCTGAAGACCGGAATGTAACTGACAGCTTTTACTCCTGTCCTTACAGCTAAATTCAAGACAAAGTGTCAATGCCCTTCACTGTATCATTTGCTGTTGTGTCAGTCTTTTCCATCCGTCATTCTACATAATCTCCTCCCCACTCTCAAGATGAGAATTCGAAACAGCCGACCGTGCTTTCCTCATACTGTACCACCGGAGGCTATGTCAAGATTTGCTAGTTTTCGATCGAAAGGTGTTCTGTCTTATGAGGATAATTTCAATGTTCAACAAAAGAATCGTCGAATTGTGTGGTCGTGCTGTGCATCAAGACAGTCAACTTCAGATGTAGAAGGGTCACAGCTGCAAAACAATCTGGATATGGAAATTCAAAGTGGAGAAAAATCATTGAGCAAATCGGATCGTGAGAATGGCAGACAGATTGGCATGCAAGAAACTTCAATTCCGGTTAGCATTTTCGCCTTCTTTCCTCCTTTTAGGGATTCATTGTTGATCAAACTTTTAAAGCCTCCTCTACATTTCATCACATCACAAACTTTCATCAGTTAAATGTGCTCGGTGGGTTAGTTTAATTGGGAATATATTTTATGATGCTAAAAAAAATTTCTTATTGTGAATTCTGTATACATTTTAGGTATCCCAAAATCTTGAAGAAGCGGACAATGGAGGTAGAAAATCAAATATATCTAGGACTTCAAAGCGGTAACTTGTTCCACTCATTTGGCATCGTCTACTTCTGTCATTAATGAATCTAAGTACTGAATTATCTCAACAGTAGGCAAAATTCGTAGTTATTTACTAACTTGAATTTAATATTTTTTTCTCAATTTGTTTCTCCATATGACACTTTTCCCCGTGTACCTCAAGTTTCTGTGATTCTTCAAATGCCCTTTGAAGTCACCTAGATTAATTGAGGAATTTTTAAATTTGAGATGACAGGCAAGGACATGAGTTCACATTTCCACCTATTGCACTTGCATTGCCAGCATTTTCCCCTCTACCAGGTGATGTTCAACATTTTCTTTTTGATATACAACTGCCTTCGCAATGAAAGATAAGTGCATGGTTTGACAACCTGAACTAGTGTAGGACTTGATGTTCATATTGAAAATATTTTAATTGAAAAGAAAAATAGAAGTCTATGAGATGTAATGATTGAAATGATTACAGGAGCCCATTTGATCACTTCAGGAAGTGACTTTTCTGTACTTAACAGGGGCCTTATACAAACAAGTAAAAGAGCAAGATCTGCTGCTTTGTTGCAGTATCCCTTGGCTAACGTTCCCTATTGATAGGTTTGCATAGGTTGCTAACTTGTATACTGTCACTAAAATTTTATAATTCCCTCTGGCTACTTCTTCAGTTTTCAAATCTCTTCTGAAACTTGATATGAAAGTATTATATGCCATTATTGAAGGCTGCTGGTTGTGGTTCCTCTACTCATGACTTGTGACATTTTTATGTGGTAAGTGGGTGTCAAATTTCATATTAGAAAGGAGATGAGAGGTAAAAGTCTTTATAAGTCTTTAAAAAAAGACTACTAACCACGCGTAGCTAATTATTTTCGGGTCTGTGGTTCTCTTAAATCCAAATTGAAATTCTTATTGGGTCTGTCTAGACTTAGAGCTCTGCAAATAGTATCAGTTTAAACTCATACTAATACAAATATTGGGTGATGATAGTGGGGAGTTGCGTCGACAGCAGGACCGAGCAAGAGGCAGCTCCTAACTAATTAGTCCAGTTGTACATTGGAAAGACTGGGGAAATTATGGATTGTGAATTGGAGATTGAGCCTTGATAAAGACATCAAAGTTTCAAGGATGAGAGATTGTAACATCTCACATGGGAGGTGAGTGTCAAGTCCTATATGAAAAGAATAGGGGTGAAAATATTTGTAAGTCGGTAGAAAAAAGTTACTAATCAACTGTTAGCTAGTTATTCAGGTTTGTAGTTGTCTTAAAACCGAATTAGAGTTGTTGGGTCAGTTTGAACTTAGGGAATTGCATGATTGATAGCTTTTATTTCTTCCATTTAGATTACTTCTTGATGTGTTTTCTTAAACTTAAGATTGTAAAAAAATTCCTGACACTAACTTGACCATGCTTCCTGATATGGGCTAAACCAGTAGCGTGTATGTACTCCTCTAAGGATGGACTTGCTTAGGGTTGAAAAAATATGGGCAGCAACACGAGCTACCTTGAAGATGACTGCTTTAAAGGCAGAGCATTAAGATAGTGAAACAACTCTTTTGCTCCCTATGCTTTAATTCTTTTTCCTTCTGAAAAATAATATGAAAACTTCCATCTTTAAGTAATGAGGTGCTCTAGTACAGTGAGAACATGATTGTTGTTCGTTTGTATCCTTTTAGTCAACGGTAAACTCTGGAATAGTATGTAGCTATGCATTCAAGAACTGGTCTGGTTAAAAGAACCTTCACTAGCCACTTTAGATGGCTTCACTTGCATTTGATCTTTATTGCCTCTTCCCAAAGTGCTGTGAAAACTCTTTGGCAACTCATTTTACATATCAGGAATATTACTTTACAGGGCCTGAGAGGCACATGCCTATCAAGAAAAGAAAATTGTATCGTCAGCCAATAGTTACTAGAGGAGGTGTGAATGAGGAACCATTGTTTGCTGCTACTGAGGTGAAGATAGATAGACGAATAATAACCGCCAATACTCAGAGGAGCAAGGGCATCATGAGTTGTGGAGTAAATACTGAGTCATCCATCCTTTCTCCAAATGTTGGTAGTTTGCAGAGGAAAGGAATAAATGAAATTCCATCTTTGGAGAAAGCAATCATGTAAGTATCCCTTGCAGCTGAAGTCATCAAATGCTGTATGTCCCTAGTGAGATGAAACTGCTTATTGGAGTAACTTTGTGAGGTTAATTTGGATCATTATATTTAATTTTCCTTTTGCTTGGTATCATATGAAGGAGCCTAGTTATTGACCTTGGTGGAGTCCAGGTTAATGCACACACATGCAGATAAAATATATGCATATTCAATTGAACAAACAGAGAATCTGACATATCATTTCCTGCTTTGGTGATTGTTTTACTAGAGAGGTGGCTACTAGGATTTTCCCAAGTTACGATGAGCACTGAAAGAGAATACATATTGAATATAATCAATTTGTTATTTGACATATCATTTCCTGCTTTGGTGATTGTTTTACTCAAGAGGTGGCTACTAGGATTTTCCTAACTAATGAGCATTGAAAGAGAATACCTATTAAATATAGTCAATTTGTTTTTATTCACTTTCAGATGGTTTCTCTGCATGGTTCTTCATATTCCCTTGAAAACTTTTACCTAAAGTGGATAAGTATCATCAATAGCTTGTTCTGAAACAAGTTGCAGAGCACATGCAATAATTTCTACATGGTATTTCAACTTTCTGCTCACACATAATATTTCTGTATGTGTGAGAACATGCATATACGTGCCACGTTTTTTTAAGTGTCAGTGGATGACAACATTTTAACGTGAAGGCAAGAGGGAATACGAAAGCGGAGAAGAGGGAGGCCAAGGAAGATAGACCAACCATCAGTGGGAATGTTAGGTGCTTATTCTCTGTGCATGTTCCTATTCAGTTGATGGAGTCATGTACATTACCAGTTTGCTTATGTATTTCTTATCAGTTGAAAACAACTTGTGGATTGGTGCAGGGTTTGGTATAAAAGAAAGCTGAGAAGGGAAGGCAACACATACAAAGATGAACTGTTAGCTAATGTCAAACTTCAAGTTATTGCTGTTTCAAGTGCATGGTTTATGAGACAACTTAAACAGTATTTTGCAAGACTTCTGATCCAACTGTACTTTGGATTTATCAATGCTGGTAGTTCATTGAATTTGGGGTGCCAGCTAAACTGAGTTGCTATTAGCATGACTACATGGAAGTTCCATCACTTTCATTAAACCTTAACTGTTTACTTTGTATGAAGGAAACTTAATCTAGCATGTTCCATACCGAAGCTTCCTTAGTTTTACTCTGTTTTTTTAATGTACTTCCAACCAATGGTTTATCTTTATTGCCTGAAACTTCATGTTCATAGGATAGTTCCCTATTCTTTTATAAAACTAAAGAATGCGTTTTTACCGCATTAAGTATATGTCTGTGCGATGATGAGGCTTTAGAGCTGGAATTTAGATGATATTCAGCTGATGTTCCTTAGAAAATGAGAATTCAAATGAGTTTGTTAGGATATTCCTAATAAGATTAGTCCTCTTTTTTCTATCTGCTGTATCTCTTCCTCCATATATTAGGAACATTAATTTAATCACACTTCTGTGTACAAAAGAGATCGAAGGGTTCTCTCATCTAACGAGCCCTTATCAACAAAACGCGACAATAGGGTGTTCAAAGAAAGGCAGGAACAGCAGTAAAGAGTCCACCTTTCTGAAGGATTTCGCCGTGTGCAGACCCTTGACAAGATCCCTGACGCCGGCACAACAGATATTTTGTTTAAACGCTAATTAAAATAGAAAAGAATCAAATTATGGAAGTAGTCACCGATTAAATTAATCACCTTTCTTGCCTTTTAAGGAGACTTAGAGTCAATGCTCCAGTTGTCTGTTTAACTTCTTGTTGCTTGCAAAGACTAGCACAGGAGTCCGTGGATCATCTGTCTGTTTCTTGTCACCACTAAACGACCAACCTGTTTCGCACGAAAATTAAGTGGAGCTTTTATGGTTGATTATGGTGGCTTATCATGATAAGTCTGCTGACTTCAACCAAGATGGACACCAGGTTGGTCATCTTTTAATGGACCAGAATAGGATTTGACCAAACTTTGGGTCAAGTTCGGACTTGAGAGACTGATTCAACAGTTCCAAAGGTCCAACCTCCCCCATAACTAATACAAATGACTTCATTTTGATTTATAAATTTAAAAATCTAAAGACTAAAATAATATACTAAAATGACGTCATTTTAGTGTAGTTCAAACGGGATCGAGTCCAATCAAGTTTCAAACTAGTGACAATGAGCACCGAGGCTGAATTGGACTTGGACGATCCAAAATATATTAATGGATACTAAAGAGCACTCTGCATGTGACATGAAGGATCTTGTCCCACATTTGCATTCTAACCTTGCAAGGAATATACAATGCATCATTGATAAATTTCCTCTTGATAACTCAAGTTGGGTTAGACTTGTAAGAAAGCAAAGATACTTGAAGTTAGAAAGAGGAAATGGGACTCGAAAACATGTATTCCGGATAAATTATTTGAGCTGTCAATGATTTAGAGTCAAGTGATCTGTTAAGTTAACCAGCCGTTGCAACAGAACCTGTCCTTGAAATTTTGCAAGGCCTAATGAGCAGAAGTTTCTGTGACCTTTCATTCATGGACAACTTGACTTCTCATAGAAATTCTGAAGATTAGTTCCTGTCAAAATGCATAAATGGCTCAAGACTTTAATTCCATGCCGGTCTTTTCGGGTTAAACTTTTTCTCCTGACCGTCTGAAAAGTCTTGCTAGTGGCAAGGTAGTGATATACCAATAGGGAAAGGTAATCCAACCCTTTTTATCCTCATCTCATCTGAAAACTTGCATCTAACAATGGCTTCATTTCTTCTTCATTTGATCCTTTGGTTGTTAATATTTTTGTTGCCAATTTGTTCTGCTGCTCAAACTGGAGGAGATGTTACAGTGGGGGATTCCCTAACTGCAGCTGAAAACTCTTCATGGCTTTCACCTTCTGGTGAATTTGCGTTTGGTTTTTATCAACTTGAAAGCAACAAAGATCTCTATTTGCTTGCTATATGGTATGCTAAAATACCACAAAGAACCATTGTTTGGTATGCTAATGAAGGTGTTCTTGCACCAAAACAGTCCAAAGTTGAGCTCAATAGCAGCCAAGGGCTTGTCCTTACCGATGACCGAGGCAA
>JAOSBP010000204.1:604746-621137 GCA_027563825.1 Erythroxylum mucronatum
AATCTAAAATATAAATTTTTTAGACTAAAATTTAACCGGAGCCTAATTAAGCTGAACTTTACTCATTAACTTCAAAATATCAATACTAAACCCATGTTGTGTATACAATATAAATTATTTTAGGGTTAATTACAAAACAAATACTAGAATTTGCTTAATTTTGCAAGTATAGCCCAAACATAAAGAAGTGATAATAAATGATTAAATTTTCAATTTTTTCAATTTTAACTCGACGTTAATGTCTTTGTTAAGTTTTGCTAATATAGCTTGTTGCATGATCCAAAAACTCCTAACTAATAATACACGTCAGTCAAAATTAACACAACTGATAAAGATTAATGAAACGATGTTATTTAATCACATAACTAAAACGACGCCGTTATTTAAAAAATGACATAGTTTAATCCCTATACTAGTTTACGCCTGGCCCAATGCCCTCACCTTTTGTTTTCAATTTGTTCTCCCAACACTCTTATCCTTTATTTTTTGGTGAACTACAATGCGAGACTAGCTTAGGGCGTCGATAGAACAAACTATAAACAAAGGGTGAGAGAGTTGGAAGAACAAACTAAAAACAAATGGAACAAACTGAAAATGAAAGGTGAAGGTATCGAGAAAACAAACTGAAAATGAAGAGTGAGAGCATTGGGGCTGCGTAAACTAATTTATGGGTTAAACTGCGTTATTTTTTAAGAACAACATCATTTTGGTTATGTGATTTAATGATGTTGTTTCATTAATCTTTATTAGTTATGTTAATTTTTGCTGACGTGTATTATTAGTTAGGAGTTTTTAGAACATATGACATGCAAGGGCGAAGCCAGGAAGTTTTTCTAGTGGGGGCAAACAAAAATTTCAATGGGGGCAAAGCTTCAAAAAAAAATTTTGTGGAGGCAAAAAAAAATAAAAAAATTTTACATGAATTTTGTGGGGGCAAAAAAAAAATTACATGAAATTTTAAGAAAATTTTTTGGGGCAGTGTGGGCAGCTGCCCATAGTGCCCACACTGTCCCTTCGCCACTGATGACATGCCACTTCAGCAAAACTTAACAAAAACACTAACGTCGAGTTATAATTGAAAAAATAAAAAATTTAAGCATTTATTTGTCACTTTTTTAGTTCAGGCTATAATTGTAAAATTAAGTAAAGTTTGAAATTTTTTTACAATTAACCCATTATTTTATGAGTTAATAACTTCAAGTCAAGTTATATAATTGATAAAAGTAAGTAATAAGAAGCTTTTTAACATGAAATATGTCCTTTTTTTCATTTATATAGAATTTTGATAAAATGTATAATCAATTCTTAAGATTTTGACCTCAAGGGGTGTGGCTCGATAGTTGAGAGCAGAGCTTGGCTTTGGTTAGGTCCCAAGTTCGATTCCATGCTAGCCCCTCGTGTAAGAGCCTGGGGCAGCCGGAATTTTACCTGTAAGTGGAGAACTAGTTGGGCCTTCGATGATGAGGTGCACCCGCTTGGCTCACCTGTGGAGTGATGCGTCAGTTGGGCCCTCGGAGAGGTGTGCCCGCTTGGCCTACTTACAGGGTTTCCTCAAATCCAAAAAAAAATATGAAGATTTCTCATAAAAATTTAAGTAAACACCTAATATTTTAATTTAATGATGGACCTCTTTTTTTTTTCTTATATGAAAAAGCTTGTATCCCAATTGTACATATATTATGATATTATTAATAAATTTTGTCTATAAAATTTATTCTGTAAGTTAATGTTAATATTAAGTGAAAATTTAAATAATTTCATAAAATTTTTATATTTATCACTTCGTAAAAGTTAAGTAATTTCATAAAATTTTTATGTTTAACACTTAATATTAACGTTAACTTCTATTTACCTTATGTATAAATCTTTTATGAGATTATAATAATAAATTGTAAAGCAAGGCCTCTCGATACTAATACTAATATAATATCAGTATCAATCAATATCAAATATCATCTCAAATTACTTTTAAAAGTCATAAAATAATCCCTCAATTTTATATAATTAATATATAGTCTTTTATTATGAATAAAATTTTAAAATATAAAAAATATTTGAAGTTCAACTCAATAACTTAATTCATTAAAATTAAGATAAATTATTTGTTTTCTAAATATAATAACTATTAACTAAAATAAAAATGTTTAATCATTTTTTAATTTAACCCTTCAAATTTTTGTAATTTACAATTCATAAAACTCTTTACCCTTTTTTTTTGGATACATTGGGTTGTCACTCATTAAATGTATATATAAACAAAGAGACAGCAGACCAAGTCATAAGCAAGGCGTGAAGTTATTAAATGAAGATGTAATGTACTATGGATACTATAGATAAGTACATGTCTCTTAATTAGGTCTATCTCTATAATGGTTGTTATTATACTTTAATTATGTAAAATTATAATTCTGAGTAAAAGAGAGAAACTTTTTATAATTTAAGTAATTTTTAAAATTACTGAAAATTTAAGTAAATTTATAAAATTACCTATAAATTTAATAATTATTATCTTAAATACATGTGGTATAACTTTTATTTTTTCAAAACAATTTTTTAAAAGAAGAAGAGTCTTGAAATAACAGTAAAAGTTATTCGAGAAAATTGTATATATTGATGACCTTTTCTAAATTCTCGTAAAGTAGCGAGTTTTTTGTACCGAATAGGTTGACTTTTTCTTAAATTTTGCGTATTAGCAAGATTCATGTAGATTCTTGTTTGTTGCGAAGAAATTTTCTGAAAAATAAAAGTTATAAAAAATTTATAAAATTTTAAAGAACATAATTAAAAGAAGTTTCATGTTTTTAATGATAAATTGATAATTTCTGACCTACTAGTCGGGTGTTGGAACTAAGCTAGCTTACACATAAGACGTCCACTTGCTTTAACTCATCCAATGAATGACATTGCCCTTGAAACAAGTTTTCTGTCAACACTCAACAAAGAGAGAGAGAGAGAGATTAACATTTCAACTAAGTGCAGTATACAGAGTCCCACACAGACTGCATAGCCAATCAAAAATATCTATTCACTCTTGGCTCCCATCTTCCCGTCCGACTCTTGTATGTTTCAGTTGGCCATGGTCTTTGTGGGGTTGCTTCTATAAAAGTACCTTATTTTATCCAAATCCTTGTCATATTGGAATCTCAAATGTTTTCCTGATCTGGGTATTGAGTTTCTTCTTTCGATCATAGTTATAGCCTTCAAAAATCTTGTCTTTTTTAGTCACTTTCTGAGAAACAGCCTATCTGGGCCTTGGTCTGCTCTGAGTTTTGGTTGCTTTCTTTAACAGATTCAAAGCAATGGACTTGTTGAAGATTCAAACAGCTTTTGTTCTCTAGCAGGTTAGTTTCACTTCTTTGTTATGTTCCTTTTTGTGTGCTTTGTTGCGTTTAGTATTTCTTAGATTTCAAAGCTGAAACTTGTTGCTTTCATTTCATGTTTAGCACAAACTCTACAAGTTTCATATACAAAAGAACAGAAAGTTTGGAACATTTTATGGATCTTGTTCTAGATTGATTTACAAGAAGCTGTTGTATCATTGAAGAAGATGTGATTTTGGCTTCTGTTCCTTGATTTCTGAACGTCAAATCTACAAACCGTACTTCAGCTTCTGTTTAGATTTGCTTTTTCCTCTCGATTTCACCGTATCTGTGAATTGATCGTTTCTTTTAACTGTTTTGCTTGTGAAAATACATGATTTTGTTCTTAATAAATTTACTAGTAGGGGTTGAGAAAGTAATAACTGTGCTATTTGAAGTTCAATTACCATATTCTGAGCATAAATTTATAAGAAAATGTCGAATTCTGCGATTTTTCTCTGTTTACAAGCAGAAAGATTCTTTCTTTTAACAGATTCAGATCTTTTGATGGTCTCCTGATGTACTTCTAGATTATGGGAAACTACAGTTGCACTCTTTTATTGATATCTGGTTTCAGGTAGATGTTCTTGTTTATGAAAAGAAGAGCACTTGAACCAGTTATCCTGGAACTTAATTGCGTAATCAAGCAGCTTCATTTATGCAATATACTGTTCTTTTAAGCAGTTGACGTGGATAATAATCTAATCCTTTTGAGATTGATAATTAGAAAAGCATTTTGCTTACATTTGTTTGCAAATGATTCCATGAGATCTGCTTAATCAACTGTTTGGGCTATCTGTTTTCTGTTTTTGCAGAAAGAGTCTTCATTTCTATGAGTTGTTTCTGCAAAAGATAAGTTATGGGTAGAGGTAGAGGAAAGGGAAAGAGATCATCTGTTATGAATCATGACGATACGGGAAGTGGCGAGGAAGAAAAGATTCCTGCGCAGAAGCGAAGGGGAAGGCCGCAAAAGCCACTAAAGGATGACGTTGATGAAGAAGAAGTTGAAAATGTAGAAGATGAAGATTGTCAGAATGGAAGGGATGGTACCATAAGCAAAGAGATCAAAGTTGCAGCAGTGGCTGAAAATGGAAAGAAGAGGAAGAGGTACTCACAATCAAAGGAGAAAGCAGATACTGTAAAGGAAGAAAATGATGTTGGAACCAGGTCAAGCACTGATGATTCTACCAAGTCTAACGGATTTCGACACAATGGAAGTCGGAGAAAAAGTAAGCCTCGTCGAGCTGCTGAGGCAGGTGTGGAATGCAAGTGAGAAATTGGCTTCTATGGTGGCTTTTTAACTTTAGACACACCACATAATTTACTGAGTTATAGTGCCAGGACCAGTAAACCCCTAATCGTATTGTTTTCAGTTCATTATTTGATTATCATTTTGGCAATTCTCTCTTACTAATCGCTTTTTGCTTGAATTGAGAGTTTGTACTGTTTCTACTGCTGTAATTTTTGATAATGCTATTCAGGTTTACAGTTTCACTTCTGTCCCATATTTTATGTTCTGCATAATATGTTTAGTTCTGTTGATTTGTTCATTAATTCCTAAGAACTGTATCAGTTTTAATCGCTAAAAATCAGCAATTTTTCATGGTCTGCAATACTGCTCATTGGATTTACATGTACCGTTCTTTTGAACTCTAGTTGATCATAAAAGGTAGAGAAGTCAGTTCTACTTTCTCAATTTCTATAGTTATGTATCTTAGGACTCTCAATAGCAGAATTCAGCTTGTTGTAACAATTTATCTAGCTGCTTAGAGTTGATCAACTCGAATTTTTGGCGTTGGATATCACTTGATGGCTTGTGATTTGGATCTGCATTTTCTGCTATTGATTCATTCAACCCTTCTTTGCCTTTTCCACTGCTTGATCCTTTGTAAAACCACTTTATTCATCCATGGTTTCCAAATGTTTGGCATCATTTTTCTGTCTGGATTGCTAGTTGAACATGACAATTCAAAGAAATTTGAAGTTGGTGAGATAGAAAAGTTTACTGGAAAGTCCTGACTAGAAGTGTCTGAGATTATTGCCATATGTGCACTGTGATTATGCCCTTATCTTGAACTGTTGAATAGAAGTTTGAAATGGAACAGGAAGGTAAGTAATGCTAGTTTCCATTTCCTGAATCCCGGTTGGGACTGATAACAATTGATGCAGACTGAATTTGAAGTAGGCTCGTCGGACTGTTTTCAGGTCTGCCGGCATGCAAAAACGACTAGTTAGAGTGTCATCGGACTGTCTTCCGGCCTGCAAAATCAATTAGTCTGAGTGTCGGGGTTGTTCCGGATAAAAACACGCTCTGATGCTCAAGTTAGTGAGAGCAAGAAGTACACTGCTCAAGTTAGTGAGAGTAAAAAGTATTAGTGTAAAGAAATTTCTAATTGAACTTGATGACAGTAGTTGTGAGAATTTAATTTGGAGCATCTCCTCATAAGCTATTTTACAAGAAGTTTAGTTCAATAGATAACTAAAATTTGGATTTAATTCAACTACTAAGTTTAAATAGTCTTTGATTAGCACTCTTTCTCCATATGTGTGGATAAATTATATTTTGATTCATCTTATCCTTTTCAAATTATTAAGACTCATACATCTACTCATAGTTGGGATCGAGTTAGGCAGTTTGAGTTCGATCTAAAGCTTGATTAGGCAACCTAAGTTGTATCAAAATCATGTTATTTTATTTTTGAGTTAATTGTGTCAAAGTAACATTATTTTATTTTTGAGTTTCTTAAATTAAAATGATGTTGTTTTGTAAGTTAAACTAAAACGATATTATTTTAGAGGAGTTTGAACCATTCGCCTTTGGACCGATCCCTAGACCTAGTTTACTGACTTTTGGATAGATCCAAATTAAATCGAACTTAAATTATCAAACCTAATACCAAGTAATCAAAAAGTTTGGATCACTCAAGATAAACTTTGAATCGATCACTAGACCTAACTTATTGACTTCAGACGAGATCAAACTGAGTCGAACTTAACCAAACTTAATCTCAAATAGTCAAAAAGTTTGAAGATTAGTACATGGAAGAAAAAAAGAGAGACAATATTGTATTTGCTTATGATATCCTTGTGATTTGTTTGACTTAAGATGACATTATTTTAGAGGAGTTCGAGTCATTCAAGCTGAACTGTGAATAGATACTTACACTTGGCTTATTGACTTTGGACAGGAGGACCAACCTAAGCCGAACTTAACCAAACCTAATCTCAAGCAATCAAATAGTTTGGAGTTCAGTACATACAAGGGGAAAAAAGAAGAAGACAATGTTGTCTTTGCTTATGATATCCTTGTGAATTGTTTGACTTCAAACAGTTTTATTTTAAAGGAATTAGAATCGTTCGAGGTGAACTTTGAACCGATCTCTAAATTTAGCTTACTAACTTCAGACCGGATTAAACGCAGCCGAACTTAACTAAGTCTAATCTCAATCAATCAAAAAGTTTGGAGTTGAGTACGTACAAGAAAAATAAAAGAAAAAACACAGTTTTGTCTTTGCTTCTGTTATCTTTGAGAATTGTTTGACTTCCGAGCTAGTGTCTCCTTAGGGAAAGACAACGTTTCATGTGTTGTCTTTCTATAGTTTGTGTGTTCTCTTCTTTCATACGACATTATTAAAACGTTCTTCAATTGTCACTCACGAGTTGTTTCCATCATGCCATTAATGCACCTAACCTTAGACTTTTATTTATACGGTGATTGTATTGCTAATTACTTATTGCTTCATGCCATTAATGCACCTAACCTTAGACTTTTATTTATACGGTGATTGTATTGCTAATTACTTATTGCTCATGAGTGGTTTGCTTTGTTATATTTAAAATACGTTTACTTCATCTTTAGGGATGGCAAATTACGTCCAACCTGACTCGATCCCGGTTACAAGCTTGTTGTGTTATATTTAGGAACTTCTGCTACTTTGTTATATTTAGTGCCTGTTTGGATGGGCTTTTGTCAGTAGAGCTTTTGTCGGTAGAGCTTTTCTAAGAAGAACTTATTTAAAAAGCCAGTTGATTATTTGGCTATCAATTAAAAAAAACAGCTTTTTTGAAAGAGCTTCATACAGTTGACTGTTTGGCAACATAAAAATAAAAAAGTATTTTTATTAATTTTAACTATTTGTCATTTTGTAATAAAAATTATTTATGCATATAAATAATATTTAAAGTATATTAAACAATATACAAAGCACAATTTATTATATTTACGGTTACTTATTTATTGGATAACCATCTTGTAGAAAATTTTAGGTAACTATCTTTTAGGAAATTACTTAAAGAAACGTCTCATTTTCTTGTAGGAAATAAAATTAATATGAAAAATAAATATTAAAACATATAAAAAAGCTAAATAATATTATAATCCTAAAATAAATATTCAAATTGAATAAATAGTTAAATACATAATTCCCATTTCAATTCTCACATATCATCTTACTACTGTCATCAACTCCATACCCAAAATGTGAATTGTCAACATCTCAAATCACAGCATCATGGTAAATAATTGAATTTCAAAAACTAACATCCTTTGTATTTGTATATAACATTTTTAATATAATTCTTACTTTTGGTAATGGTGGTATTTTTCAGATAATAAACAAAGGGATACTTCAAGTAATTGGTGTGGATGTTGGTAAAGGTCTTGATCTTCCTCTATGTAGACGTGTTTTGTTGAAGAGTACTGCATGTCGACCATGCACTAGTCTCACAAGTGTATGTATTTGAACAAACAATATGGTTCTTGTTTTCTTCATCAATTCTAATTATATTTTATTTCACTTTTGACGAAAGACAAAAAGAGATAGAGAAGAAATAATTATGATTGACATTTATTGTAAATTTGTGAAATATCTCATGGATGATATACAAAGAAATGATCTTCAATGACGGATTTATGAAACTTGAATGCCAAAATAAGGATTAAGATGGATACATATACTTCCTAACTTATCTCTATAAGAGTAACAGATTCATATTCAACTGCCTCTGCCCTTGGAGAAAGAAACTAAGTGCCTGTTTGGATTGGCTTTTGCCATGAGAGCTTTTGTCAGTAGAACTTTTCTGAGAATAACTTATTTAAAAAACCAATTGACTGTTTGGCTGTCAATTAAAAAAATATTTTTTTTGAAAGAACTTCATACAGTAGACAGTTTGGTAACATAAAAATAAAAAGAACTTTTATTAATTCTAACTATATGTTATTTTGTAATAAAAATTGTTTCTGCATATAAATAATATTTAAAGTATATTAAACAATATATAAAGCACAATTTAGTATATTTACGGTTACTTATTTCTTAGATAACCATCTTGTAGGAAATTTTAGATAACTATCTTGTAGGAAATTATTTAAAGGCGCGTCTCATTTTCTTGTAGGAAATAAAATTAGTATGAAAAATAAATATTAAAACATATAAAAAAGCTAAATAATATTATAATCCCAAAATAAATATTCAAATTGAGTAAATAGTTAAATACATAATAAATTATGCATTTTATTTCATGAATATACTACAAAAATTCAGTCATATATATATAAGAAGATGGAAGAGAGTCAGCATAGTACAATTTTCTCTAATACAACTTTTTACAAATTCTCATTTCAATTCTCACATATTATCTAACTACTGCCGTCAACTCCCTGCCGAAAATGTGAATTGTCAACATCTATAATCACAACATCATGGTAAATAATTGAATTTCAAAAACCAACATCCTTTGTATTTGTATATAACATTTTTAATATAATTCTTACTTTAGGTAATGGTGGTATTCTTCAGATAATAAACAAAGGGGTACTTCAAGTAATTGGTATGGATGTTGGTAAAGGTCTCGATCTTCCTCTCTGAAGACGAGTTTTGTTGAAGAGTACTGCATATCGATCATGCACTAGTCTCACAAGTGTATGTATTTGAACAAACAATATGGTTCTGGTTTTCTTCATAAATTTTGATTATGTTTGATTTCACTTGTGACGAAAGACAGATAGAGATAGAGAAGAAATAATTATGATTGACATTTATTGCAAATTTGTGAAACATCTCATGGATGGTATACAAAGAAATGATCTTCAATGACGGATTTATGAAACTTGAATGCCAAAATAGGGATTGAGATGGATACATATACTTCCTAACTTATCTCTACAAGAGAAACAGATTCATATTCAACTGCCTCTGCCCTTGGAGAAGGAAACTAAAGGGCTCTTCCAATTCTAGTGTCAATTACAAGCACTTTCTTGGAGCATTCTGTGAACTTCAATGTCTCCTTTGCGTCTTTGAAGTTCCTTGACAGATTTTAGTTATATATAGTACCTGGAGATCATAACTGGAAAGAAGCAGCCAGAGATGGCACAAATAAATCTAAACTCACCCCGTGTGTGCCTCCAGTTGTCCCAAGGCACAGTTAGCTGCCAGCAAAACTTCCTGTGTGTTCATATTACAAGTTGCTACGGCATGTATGGCAGAAAATTCATTTTTCTCAGTCATCCTTTTAATAAACTTATGATATAAATCCTTTCCTGATTGAAAATTCTGAGTGGCATGCAAGAATTCTCCATATGATAAAACAACAGTTCCTATATTGACAAAATTAGTGTAGACTTCAACTACTACATATATCTAACAAATGAAACAGATGCTCACCAACACAGGCTTTATTTTCCTAAAAACCTTGGAAATATGATTCAGCCGCAAACAGATAGTGGGCATTTAGTGTATACCTCAAAAAAAGGGCAGCAACCTTGAAATGCACAACAACAAAAAAACAATTATCTTAAACCTGATTCAAGATTTCCAAGCACGAGCTCAACAAGCCCCTTCACTGCTTTACCACAAACATTTGCAGCATCAAAGTCTACACCACTGAAGATAAAGCTTTTTCTTCGCAAAACAGCAAAATTCATAATTGTAAAATAGAAGAATGACCTGACTTGAGGGACTTACCCGCCCCACCTCTAAATTGAGCCCCAACAAGAGCTTCCATTACAGAAACTATAAGATTAACAAGTTCACTTCTGGTCAATATCCTTCACAATATTGGAACTGAGTAGATAGGAATTCACTATAAATGCATGAATTATGGACAAAAGACAATTACCGACCTCTAATAAACAAAGAAGAAAGTTTCAAGTCTTGAACTTCGTGCAGTTTTCCCATAGCGTCATCATAATTTCCTCTAAAAAGAAATACCAAATTAAGCAACACTAGAGTTTCCAAATGTTGGACCCCGAATTTTTGGTGGAAATTAGAAACTATTAAAATAAATGGAAATGAGTGTTTTTAATATAAATTGTGTTATAGATGATTTTGTGCCTTAAGAAAATTAAAGAGGAAATAATTAATTAGTTTTGATGGCTTCGAGATTTGAGTAGATTAGTTATGGTTATGAAAAGGAAGTTAATATTCAAGAAATAAAGAGACAAAGTGTGAAAAATGGAGAATTGAAAAAGTTGACTTTTTGGTAATAGAGAGTTGACCTTTTGATTTAGGCCTAATTTGAGAAAATGATCTACATGAAACTTGGAGATAATGTTGAGAGCTTTCTTTCGCCAAAAAGTTTGACATTTTTCGATATCGGAATCAAAAGTTATGAATTTTCGAAGTTAAGTGTAATTTGTTTTGATTTTGAAAATGCTCTAAGTGTAGGATTATGTATACTGTGCTTTGAGGTGAATTATGGACTGTTTTAGCCTGAATTGGAGTAAATAAGCTTCATGAAAGTTGTAGAGAATTTGCATAGCTTTAAAATGATATATAGTTTGTAATTTTTGGATGTGAGAATTGAAAGACATGATTTTTGGAAGTTATGTGATTATTTAGGGAGACATTGAAAGGGGCAGTGTCTTTGATTGAAAATTTGATCATTTTAGAGACTGATCTAACTTTTGAGTTCTTCGTGGAATTTGTAGAGCTTCCTTTAAGCTTTCCAATGATACTAAATTTGTTTCATTTGGAGTTTAGGAACAAAAGATATGAATTTTTTAAGTTCAATGTTCAAAAAAAAAGAGGAAAATCGAAGTCAGCCTTTTCGCGATCGCGAGCTGACCGTTTTGCGCCAAGAATCGCACTCGCGAGCCGTCGCACTTGCGAGGCTTCGATTTCCTTCGTCTTGCGATCGCGACCCGGCTAATTTTTCTTCAGCTCGCGATCGCGAGCCGTCGCGATTGCGAGCCGACTTCTGTTTCCTTCGGCTCGCGACCGCGAGCTGTCTGCTGCAGTGCGAGGTTTTTGTTATTTTTTATTTTTCTTCCACTCTTTTGCTTATATCTCCTCCGTCTGACATCTGATTGACTTGATTTTTAAAGCGTTGGATTCCTAAGACAAATAATTTCATTTTCTTGGAGAATTATGAATTTTCAAGATTAAATTGAGGTTGATTGATTTAATCTAAGTGAGTCGGGAAATTTTCTGAACATGGTTCAGTATTTTGCAAAATTCGGGAGCTGTAGAGATCCGATTGTGTTGATTCTTAAGGCAAAATAAAATTGAGACATGGGGCTACAAATTATGTGAAGGGATCGAATTCCAATTTGGCCCCTAAGATTGACAATTTCTGAATTGAAGTTGTGTTTAGTGTTCAGTCTTGGATGAGAAAAATCTGAAAGTATTTTGGCCATAACGTTTACTCTAGTTATCCAATTGAGGTGATTCTTAATTCGGATTAAACTAGAGGAATAGGGCTACAATTGTTATGAAGAAATCGAGTTGCAATTTTGTCTTTAAGAATGTCAATTTTTGGATGGAATTAAAGTGCTAAAAAATATGTTAGTATAATGGCAGTCCGAGATATTTGGACTATAACTCTTGATATCGTGCACCAAATTTAATAATTTTTGTGGCAATTATGAAATTAAGATAATAAGGAACATTTCTCTAAAAGAAAGTTTTGGCAAATTCCTTCAAATTGATTGTCCTAAAGTAGCATGAATTATAATGAATGTAAGGGCAATTTTGGAAGTTAACTTATAAGGGTAAGTTTTAAGGCTAGCATGGAGGGGCAAATGGGTCTTTGGCCATTCATTAAATGACATGGCATTTTAAGCATAAGGGGCTGTCGTTTGGTGAAGGAGAAACACGATAGTGAGGAGAGAAAAGAAAGAAAACGAAGAAGAGAAGAAAGAAGGAGAAGAGCCGACGGTGAGTGAGAAAGAAGAAGAGAAGAAGAGAGAAGCTTAGAGGTTTCAGTTTTGATGGATTTCAAGGGGTTTTTGATGCTTCTTCAAGAGGGAAAGGATGGAAGAAGATGAAAGCTTCATTATGAGCTTGAAAAATTTGAAAATGGAGGGAGAAAGAGGTAAGTTCGAATTTTTTAAGTTGTGATTGAAATGAGTTTCTGGTTTAGATATGTTGGAAATGATATGGGTTTGTGAATTATGAAGTTAATTATGGTATTTATGCCTTAAGTGAGGTTTAATTTTGGATAATTATGAAATAGGGTTATGCCCAATTTTGTAAATTGGGGATTTTCGAAATTGTTGATTTAGTTAGCTTGGAAATATGATCAATTGGTGAATTCCTACGTTAATTTTGAGGATTATGATTTTTATGATGTTGAATTTGGGTATTCATGGTTTAGGAAAATTTAATTTGGAGGAAAGAAGAAAGGATTCGAGAAATTGATGATTAGGACAAGATTCAAGCATCGTTTCGAGGTGGGTAATGTATTTATATTTCGAATTATAAGCTTTGTGTGCGTTCTTGAGGAATTAAGAAAGTGAATGGGTTTTTATTTATTGTTTTCGAAAATATTGTTTTGACTATTTTGATGAAATTAAATGATTGTTTGTTTGTTTTTGAAAAATCTAGAAGAAAAATGTTTTGGAAGTTTATTGTTTATATTTTCGAAAAATTAAGAAAGAAGGTATTTTCGAATTTTTATTGTTTTCGTATGATTTTGACAAATTGATAGAATTTCTGAAGTTAATAAATGAATTCTTAAATTATGAATGTTGCCTTCTTTGATATTTGAAAGTGTTGGAAAACCTAAGACTTCCAAAAGCTTTTGAAATTGTTATAAAAATATCGTTTATAAAAGTGCTTGAAAATATATGATTTCTGACTATTTTTGAAAGTGTTTAGAAAGTATTGTTTATGGAAATGTTTGAAAATTAGGATTTCATAATACTTTTGGAAATTATTTGTGAAATATTGTATATGAAAATGATTGAAAGATTTTGACTTCTAACTGCTTTTGAAATTGTTATAAAGTTTATATAAAGGTTTGAAAAAAATTAGAATTTTCGAATATTTTTGAAAGTGTTTCTAAAATATAGTTTCTGTAAAGGTTTGAAAATTTAGGATTTCCAAATACTTTTGGAATTACTTATAAAACATTGTTTATGAAAATATTTGAAAATTTTGGGATTTCTGAATACTCTCGGAATAGGTTATAAAATATTGTTTATAAACGTGTTTGAAAAATTATGATTTCCGAATACTTTGGAAATTGTATAAAAATATCATGTAGGCAAATGTTTGAAAAACAAAATCTGATTTCCAAATATTTTTGGGAGTGTTATAAAGAAAAGTTATGATTTTCGACTATTTGGAATTTGTTGGAAAGTAGTGGTTAAGTTCGAATGTTTTAAAAAGTGTTGCAAGTTTAAATGTTTGATGAATTAAGGAAATTTCTGAAATTACAAAAAAAATAGTACAAAGGTTTAATTCATTGTTTTCAAATAAATTGTGAAATTGATTGAGCAATGTAGAAAGTATTGAATTTTATTGTTTCCGAATGGTTTGAAAAAAATGATACAAGTTTTAAAATGATTTGAGAAATTAAGAAAGATTCTGAAATTCATTTATGTTATAATGATTTAACAAATCACTTAAATTGTTAAATTCGTTATTTTCGACGAATTTGATAAATTATGAAAATAGTTTCGGATGATTTAAATAAAATGTTCTTCATTGTACATTCATTGATTTTTGAACGTTTTGATAATATTGAAATAATTGTTGAATTATGTTTGAAGGTTTCAATCAGTGTTCTAATTGTGCGTGCATTATTAAAATAATTTGCGAATTTGCTATGTGAGAATTTCTATGTGAAATTATGTGAATTTTTGGAAATGTCAAGTTGTCTGATCATCTGATGATTGCTAACATTGGTTCTATGTTATATGTATTGTTTCGATGTGATGACTTTGTGAATGTGAATGTGTCTTGTAAGACATAACATGAAAAATTAAAATTTCAAAATGTGCCTTCGGGCAATCTGATTTCTGTTAAGTATGAATATGTTAATTATGTGGGTTTGGTTAGGTCCCCTTTGTAAGAGTCAGTGCACTGGTCTCCCTCTGATAGCCTTCTCTCGGATGCTCGCTAGTGGCATAGGAGTTTCGATTTTGGACTCCCCTCTGTTCACGACTGCATAGGACCGCTATGCGGGAATGTGCAGTACGTTCTGTTAGGAACGATCCAAACCATTTGACGTGTTATGTGTTTTGTTTTGTTTATGTTAATGATGCATTCTATGTACTGCATTCATGTTTTGACATTTTTGTGATTTGCAAAAAGGAATATGTGAAAACTTTTGAGAATTTGTGAAAAATGAGAAATCGAGATTTTCAACCGTAAAATTTGTGAAAGTGTTTACGAAAATTTCTGACTGATTTGAAAAGTGAAGAGTTGAGAAATAAGGATTTTTGCAAATTTTCTGTTGTGAAATTTCTATGATATGGCAAAATTTTTGAAAGAGACTTTTTGCTTGTTATTCGAATTATAATTATGTTATCCACTGAGTCGTCGAGCTCATCCCCCTTTCATCCCCATCTCCAGGTATAAGCGGGAGTTCGGATGAAAGAACGTCAAGACTTCTATTAGATTTTGCACATCTTGTATTTGGTGTATTTTGGATTTTTGATTATGGTATTGTTTATGGTTTGGAAAGCCATTAATATTGTTAAGCTTTTAATTCATGATGTATAATGTATGTAAGTTACGAGTTTATGTCTGGGATTTGAGTTTATGTATGAAGGAAGGATTTTTGTATATGAATTTTTATTGAATGGATTTTTACATTGATACAATAATTTGAGATTGAATATGATTGTGAGACTTATTAAAGTGTTTAGTCATAGGTTTGCGTTTGTTTCTGCTGGAATTCCGGACAGGAGGTCCGATGAGGGTTGTATGGTTGGATATGATTTTTTAGAAGTGTGTTTTGATTTGCAGATTTTTGGGCTGTTCAAAATACAGACGTTATACTGCCCGATTTTTGATAAAATCGGTATAAAGAATATAATAATAAGAGTTTGATTAAATTGCCGAATTATGAGATGTGATAGAATTTGTAGGAATAAGTTTTGATTGAGAATAAAGTTCCAAGTGGGAAATTGTATGGTTTTGTTTTGATTTTTGAATAAGAGGGAGTAAAGATGAAGAATAAGAAAAAGAAAAAAAAATACCGGTTTTGGATTTATACCGGATTAGTTTAGACCGAGTTAGTCTTAGGGTATCCAATGCGATGATGCTTTTCTAAAGTTTTAGTCCACGGATGTCAGATTTGCGATATTTCGATTCTTATGGGTTTCGTTCCTTTCTTTGAATTCGATTCATTGTCTCCGATCTCCTTTCGTTTGCATTCCGTTCAGTCGGATATAATTTCAATCGTTTGCTTCCACACACGTGCTTTGTTTCGCATTTGTTTCCGTTTTTCGTCTTTTTCTAGTTGGGGTCCGACTTCGAGATCCGGTCTCAACATTTATGGTATCAAAGCCCAGTATTAGGATCTTACTTGGGCTATAGGTTTGGTAAGATTGAATTTATGAGAATATGTATAAGTGATATGCATGAGATTTTGAAAAGAGATAAATTGATCGGATTGAATAAGTGAGAATTGGGAAATGATGTGAATGTCTTTGTTATGAATTATTTGGAGAACCTAAATTGATTTGTTTGATTAAGGTGATGAGACATATGATCGATCATAAGAAAGTGTATGATATTGAGGTTAGAATGTCATGACGTTTAGGCTTCTTTGATCACTTAGTTGATTTGATTTTGACTATAC
>JAOSBP010000204.1:625293-641952 GCA_027563825.1 Erythroxylum mucronatum
CTTAATTAATTAAAGTTATTAATTAATTATATTTTATATTTTAATTAATTACATTTTAATTATATTTAATTAAAAATTAAAAATTAGTGTTGGGAGGAATCAATCTCATTCCTCCCATATATGGAGGGTATGGATCATTAACTAAAACTTAGGTATGAAAAAACTATTCAATCAATCATAATAACCAATCAATCATTACCATTCATTCCATTCCCATTGATTTATTCCCATACCCCTTAACCAAGCACCCCCTCAAACATGATAAAATAGTCCTATTTCACTCTTTACTCATACTTTTTTCAATACTAATCTCACACTCTCTTACTTTTTTTAAAAAACTCTTTGCTTCCTTAATATTTTTTTTAAGAAATTAAAAAACTCAAATAAGAATTCAACCTTATAAAATTCAAAAATTTAAGAACTACTAATCAAAAAGTGAAAATGACTTATAGATTAGGCAAGAAATACAGTCAAATAAAATAAGAAAGGATTAATGAGATAAAATATATACTGGAATGCTATTTTCTTTGTCTTCTTTTCTTTTCTTTACTTCGATAAATTGATAAAAATAAAAATGATAAGGTTTTCAGAATAATTTTGATATGAAAACAAAGAATTGAACAAATAAAATCTCTAACGCAAGAAGAAATATTAAAAAAAATCCTTCAAACAAAATAATGATGAAATTTGTTTTTTAAATTTTAAAAATAAAAATATGATATGATAGAACGAAAGGGAATTAAAAGGAACACAACTTTTTCTCTTTTTTTTGTCAATAATTTGATTGAATTTTAAATGTTATGAAAATAAAAAATAATCATGTCACTAACAATTTTTAATTATATGGAAATAAATATTTTTTATTTTTACAATAAGGTATGAAAACCACTTAATCCTTAAAGTATATATGTGAGTGTGTCTATATATATTTGATTGGATACCACCTATGGCTAAAAAAAGGAAGTTAAATAGTGTTTTAAAAAGTTAAACTAATAATGCAATAAATTTAAGAATTTAAAATTTTAACTATGGAATAAAATTAAAGAATTTAAAATATAATTAAAAGAAATTGTTTTTATTTATAAAAAATTTAAAACTTAATAAAAAAATAATATTATTAAATAAAAATTAATTGATATATTTTAGTTTATAAAAATGTATTAGTTTATTAATAACAATATTTTATTAAAATAAATTGAATAAAAAATTAACAATCTAATAAAAAGAAAAACATTTTGTGAAGTGACGCGTAATACAATAGAAAAAGAAAAGCTTTACACTTGTTAACATTTGCTCCTGGATTACACATGATCACCTAACAAGGTCCGTTCACACACTAATGCTATATGAGACAATGAAAAATTGAAAAGACTGACAAGACAAAAGAGAGGATGGAGCAGAGTTGAGTTCAGACTTGGAAAGCACATGTGGGTATTATCCAACTTTTGTTTATCAGAGAGGGCACCTGTTTCACTGTGACTGCTGTACTTCTTGGAAATTCACCAACTTTCACCGTTATATAAAGCACGAGTCTTTAATATTATTTATTAAATTAGCACATTATATGTTAATTCTGTTATTGGATCCGGAGAAAAGTAAGAAACTTGTTTCTGTTTCTTCTGAAAAATATACAAAAGGTTATCCTATTAATGATGTTTTCATTTATACATATATAGTATCTGTAGGTATAGGTAGATACTGTCTGTGTCTTTTGCTTAGATTCTGGGTGGTACGAGATCTTCCCTCTGATTCATGGCGGCCATCCAATCACAATCAACGGATCGTATCGTTGGTACCTCAAAAACCCAACTTTAGCTCTTTTTTTTTTCTTTCCCTTTTGATGGGTATGTGTAAATATATTGACATCCATCTCCATGTCTTAAGTTGTGATCTTGATTTAGATTTCAAAAGGGTATTGTCTATTCTCCCTCTAGCTTTTCTTGGGATGTTGAATTCTGGGTCTATGTTCTTCTTCTTTATCTTGTAAGTGGAAATCGATTAGTCGGTGGCTTCATGGGTTGTGACTGATGATTTTTCGTTCATTTGATGGTACCTTTTGAAAAAGATGCAAACTTTAGTGCTTGATAGAATTTGGATATGGCGATAGAGTCTGATCTGGATTGCTGGGTGGTTGATAAGTGTCTTTTTTGTCAAGATCTGATTCGTCAATGTTGTTCGTTCCCCAGAATTATTTTAATTCTCAGTTTGTTTTATCGATATTAATGAAATGATGATAGAACTGGAATAGTAGTTTTCTGATCTCCATGACATGTCTGTATTGTTTGTAGAGATGGAAACAATGTTCTTGAATAAATCTGTTTCAGGAGATAGGTTTGAATAGAGACAATTTTTTAATGTGACTCATGATTTTCAAAGATTAGATGAAGAACTTCAGAAATTTAGAATCATGTAAGGGTGACGACCTTTTGCCCCCCCTCCTGTGATCTTGAATTTCCATCGTAATTGTTTTGTGAATCAAAAGTAACTATAAAGTTGTCATCAATAAAATGAGATGTAAATAACTAGTGAAGCAATGAAGTAGATATTAGTCACAAGAGAGTACCGTAGCCTTGATATGGAAACGCTACTTGAGGAGACCTAAAATTGCAAAATGCTTCTGAGATGAGCATGAGCTTCCCTAAACTATATTTGGCGTTAACTATGTTTACTAATTAGAAGGAAAGAGTATTTTCCGCCTGAAGTTGAAGGATTTAAGGAAAAGTGAAGTGTTGACATAATTTGAGTGAAAAATTAGAGACAGCTTCCATTCAGACTTGAATTTCGTGCTCTGCAGCTTGCTGCCTTTAATAAAGTTTGAGTTTATTCTGCTTGCCAAATCTTATAGAAGTTCAAAGGTTAGTGTTTGTTGGCTGAATTGAAAGTAGCTTGGAAGTTGATCCAACAGGGGTTCCCAGTTAGAATGTAAAAGTAAAGCAGAAAGACATGCTTTAATTTTTAGATAGAGACAGTAACTTTTACATTGATAAAATGGAAATTAGGATCATAATGCTATTGCCTTCTAGGTTAACTAATCTAGTAATACTGGCCACCGTCTGCTACTTTGGCAGCTTCTGAAGCTTTAAGAAGCTTGAGGAATATTTCCATGGAATTAATACCTGATCAGCAGGTCAATGCTTCCGCAAACTGATTAAATGTTTATTATATGTTTGAAATCTTTAGTTGATATCTAGTCAAGCATAATATTTGGCAGATTTTGGTTTCCAGGATCATGCAGATTGTTCTGCTTCATGATCGGTTGACTTTGTTCTGTCATTCATTCAATCTTGAATTGATAATTTGGCATATATAATTAAGATTATAAAGTAGACTAATAATTTTAACTTGAAAATATTTCTGTTTACTCTTTTATCATCTGTGCTTAGGTTACATGTTTGGATTCGTGCACACATATTGATCGCTCGAGTTTTTGTATCATCAATTTTAGCTTTGGGTTGGTCAAATATTTCTACTCCTTGTGTTTTTAAGATTCTATAAGTCACTGAGCATACTGTTCACAGATGCAGAAGAGAAAGCTGCTGAACCAGATAACAAGAAGGAGCTGGTAGTTACGCTTAACGTTCAAAACTTTTGCTGTTTCGTTCATATAGATCAGTTACAAAAATGCTTTAGAAATGACATGGTTTGTTTTCTTATCAGCCTGTTTCAGCAAAAAATGAGACGTCAGTTTCCCCTATTTCCTCTCAGGAATCTGTCAATGTAGGTCATCTGAGGGACAGTGCAGGCCAACCAGGATCATTTGGTTCACCTGGAGATTATTCCATATACCCACCTAACCTTTATGCTCCTCAGGCTCAGCCCTTCTATTATAGAGGTTACTATTAAAACCCTTTGCTCTGTTTCTGAAGGAATGTGAAGCTTGCTGTATTCTATTATATTTCTTCTTGTTTTGTTTGTCTTTTATAGATTTAAGTTAGTGTGATCTTCCTCATACATCTCAATAACCAGGTTATGGCAATGCCACCAATGAATGGGACGAATATCCTTCATATATGAATGCTGAGGGATTGGATATTGGATCACCTGTCAGTACTCTCTTTCTTTGTGCCCTTTATTGTGTGTGATTTGATTTGCTTTATTCTTCCCTAACGTCTGAATTATGCAGGGAATCTACAATGAAAACCCATCTCTTGTATTCCATCCGGGATTTGCATATGGTACCCATATGCCTTTTGGACCGTATTCTCCAGTCACAGCACCTCTGCCATCTGTAGGTGGAGATGCACAGTTATTCTCCCCTCAGCAATTTTCATTTTCTGGCCCACCTTACTACCAGCAGCTAGGTCCTCCTAGTATGCCATATATCAATTCGCCATCACCAGTTTCACAACCAGAGATCAATACCTTAGCAAGTATTGACCAACAAAGTGATAGTGTAGTCTTTGGGCCAAGGCCTAGTTATCCTTCTCCAGTGGGATCTTTTGGTAGAGGCAGTTTTCCTGGAAACCTTGGTACTATTGGTGTTCATGAATCAAGGCAGGGTTTTGATGGATTAACGTCTGCAGGAATTTGGTCAGATTGGTCAAAGTCCTCTGATAGGCACAGGCCTTTGGCTCCCTTATCACCGGCAGTTTCCCCACAGCCAATTGGCCCATTTGGGTCAATTGGTCAGAATGTTGGAATGGTTGATTCTCTTTTCTATGCTGTTGGACATTCTCAGTGTTTAATTGTTTGCTATTCTGCCCTGATGGTGATCATGGAAACTTTAACTTGGATTTTTAGTTCCTCTACTTTGTCTTTAGAGAGAAAAGATTTATGATGACATTACTTTCATTGCTTTGTCTACTTAAGAACACAGTTAACTTTGTTCCTTTCGGCACTGATTAATCTTCATAAATCTGCTGCATGTTTGTCAACGGCTTGGACTTTGAGATAATGAATTTTGCTTGCAATCGTTTGCTGCAATTTTGTATCTCACTAGCAAGCCTGAACTTCCCTAAAGAGTAATCTCCAGTTTTTAAAATTTTTGAAGTGTACATTAGACCATACTTCGAAGTTTTACTCCATGCTTATATTTTGTTGTAAGTTTTAGGCACCTAGGAGGTAATTGGAGGCTTACCCTGTGTAAGTGGGCACTTTGAGACCATATTGTTTTACTTGTAATGCTGTGTATTTTCTTGTCCATTGTTGTTGGCTGATAGTAGTGTCAAGTTAGTAATAACCAGTGGCGTCAATAGTTCTGTGATACCTACAATGAAGCAGGTTTTAAATTTAACATAATTGCTGACTTACTACTTTATAACAGGCTTCTCATCAACAACGATCATATCAAGGTCTTGGATCTGGTTCAAATACCTTCAGCGGAGGCTACTTATATGGATCTTTTAATCAGGGGTCCAACTATGGAGGCACATCATTTTCTGGTTTGGGAACAAACAGTCGGGGCTGGCTTTCTTCTGAAGGTAGCAAATGGTGGGGAAGGGGGAGTGTTGCACTTTGTGGCTGCAATGGTAATCTTGATATCCTTAGTGAGCAAAACCGTGGACCAAGGGCCTCAAAGCCTAAGAATCAAAGTGCAAATGAGCTTGGCTCTTCTGATGAAAGTAGCAAAAATAGAAAGATCACTGCCAAGGTTCATGATGAATCATATAACCAACCAGATTTTGTTTCTGAATACCGTGATGCCAAGTTCTTCATCATTAAATCCTACAGCGAGGACAATGTTCACAAGAGCATCAAATATGGTGTCTGGGCCAGCACACCAAATGGGAACCGAAAACTTGATGCTGCCTATCATGAAGCTAAAGAAAAAAAGGAACCCTGCCCAGTTTTTCTCTTCTTCTCTGTAAGTTCCATTTTCACAAATTCCTGGAAGAAAGGTTACTATGGTGATGACTGTTGCAAGCTACAGTCTTGAATGACTATGATGACTGCTGCTAGGTGGTGTACTTTTAGTGAACCTTCAGTCATCTTTTAATAAACTGCTCTCTAGACGTGTCCTAAAGGTTCAAGCTTTATTCTTGATTTGGTTACCTACAACTATCCTAGATTTTTCAAAGTACACAAGTTCAATATTGACACCCCCGAGTGATAGAAGTTGTACTTGTTGAATTATCTCTATATTTTTGTTCTTTTATTACTTTGTTTCTTAATTTGTTCTCTAGCCTTCTTGAGAAACTTATTCTTCACTTTCTTATACAGGTTAATGCCAGTGCTCAGTTCTGTGGAGTAGCTGAAATGGTTGGATCTGTTGACTTTGATAAGAGTGTGGATTTCTGGCAGCAAGATAAGTGGAGTGGACAGTTCCCTGTCAAGTGGCATATTATCAAAGATGTTCCTAATAGTCAGTTTCGTCACATTGTGCTCGAAAATAATGACAACAAACCTGTCACTAATAGTCGAGACACACAAGAGGTAGGAGTTTGATGGTTATTTGTAACACCCCATACCCGGTAATGGAATCGGAATACTAGATGTACTACATTTTTAAATACCTAAAATTTCGAATTTCAAAATTTTCCATTTAAATCTTATTAGTCTAACATATATTATTCACTTTATAAATTTTTTTTGACATAATTTCTTTTATATTTTCTTTCTTTTCTTAAAACCTCCTGCAAGAAACTTGAATACACTTCTCATTCATTTTACTCTACCATCCATCTCTGTATCAAACTCCTTTGACCAAATAATTTGCCCATTCTCTAATACATTTCAACTCATCTAAATCAAATTTCATACATAACTTTAATATGTAATTCACAGTGTAATTCTATAAGATCCTTCATTTCTTTAAGTGTACATGTCATAACCAATAATCTCTGGCTCTGTCTTGATTGGTGGTAAAATGTCTGTATTTATGCTGAAGCTTGAGACTCAAATGTTTTTTGCTTCTTATTGGTTGAGAAGGATGAGCTAGATTGTCCCTAACTCTTCTTCTATTGTCCCCTATTTCTCCATTTCTGGTCATCAATATTAACTTTTTCAACCCTCAAAGTTGCTTTCACCATCTGTCCAAAATCCCTAATCTGTAGTGTAACAAGAAGTTTCTTGATGTCATGGTGGAGACTTGCTTCAAATCTCTTACACTTATCTTATCTACCCCTGTAGGAATTAATCTCTTAGCATACACACTCATTCTTTCATACTCTTTCTCATATTCTGATACCGTTCTATACCCCTATTTCAGATGAAGGAATGCATCCCTCATCTCATCTTATAAGCCTCTCCTACATATTTATTTGTAAATTGGGACAAAAGTACTCCCAAATAAGATCCCGTGGTGGTACAAGCCTTTTAATACACTCCACCATGACATCAAGAAACTCCTTGTTGCACTACAAATTAGGGATTATGGAGAGATGGTGAAAGCAGCTTTGAGGATTGAAAAGGTTAATATTGATGAACAGAAATGGAGAAATAGTGGACAACAAAAGAGGAGTTAGGGACAATCTAGTTCATCCTTCTTAGCCAGTAAGAAGCAAAAGAGTTCAGGGTCTCAGGTTCTAGCAAAAACACAGACATTCTACTGCCAATCAGTACAGAGCCAAAGATCATTAGTTATGGCATGTACATTTAAAGAAATGAAGGATCTTATAGAATTAAATTGTGAATTATATATTAAAGTTATGAATGAAATTTGATTTAGATGGGTTGAAATGTATTGGATGATGGTCAAATTATTTTGTCAAAGGAGTTTGATATGGAGATGGATGGTAGAGTAAAATGAATGAAAAGTGTAATCAATTTTCTTGCTAGAGGTTTTAAGAAAATATATAGGAAACTTTGTCAAAATAGTTTTTATAAAGCGAATAATATTTGCTAAATTAATAAGGATTTAAATAGAAAATTTTGTAATTCGAAATTTTAGGTATATGAGAATGTAGTAACACTTGGTCCGATTCTATTATTGGGTATGGAGTGTTACATTATTTCTTGGATTGTTTCAGGATTTTGAAATTATTGGTTTGAAGATGAAGCTTAGTACTTCTGTTCTTTATTTACCCTTGGCATGTATTTTTCATGTAACGTTGAGCTACTCAAAACTTGAAATGCTAGAAATTAAGCAGCATTTTCTTTTCATAGGGATATCTTTTTCTACTTTTTCTTGTAATGTAAAGCCAACAGGCAGAATTCCATCTTTCGATTCTCAACTTTTACCTTGTTGATGAACTTCAATATCTTTTATCATTCTCTTGTTGTCTATTTTAAGTCTGTTGTAGTTCTTGTTCTCATCATCTTTTCATTATTCATTTTTCTATTTTCAATCACGTGTGGGAATTATTCTCTCATTAAATGATGCTAGCTACTTTTCCATGGAGTCATGTTTTAGAGAGATTCTCTTTATCTTTTGGGAAGTTGTCAGAAGTTATGCATGACATCTATTTGCTTGTTTCTTTGTTTTTAACAGACAGTTGGTCCACATGAACAATTTTGCTTCTTATTTTCTGCTAAAAACCAACTGTAATGTTGTAGGTGAAACTTGAGCAGGGTGTCGAGATGTTGAACATATTCAAGATATATGAAACGGATATGTCCATTCTTGATGATTTTGACTTTTATGAAAACCGACAAAAAGTTATGCAAGAACGTAAGGCCAGGCAACATGCCAGTCTGGGGGCAGTAGGTGTAATCAGTGAAAATGAGCACACAAATGCCATTACCTTACCCAGTGATTTCGTGAAGCAGATGTCCAAGAGTTTTGCTCAAGTTGTCCGCTTGGATGAACCTGGAAAAGATGGAAATGCTACTGACAGAGCCAGTAATGGCTCTGATGGCTCCATTGGTACCAGAGTTAAGATTGAAGATTCCTCCCCTGTTGTTTCCTCAACTCAGACCAGCTAGCAAAATGACATTTTCACTAGATAAATGGGCTAGATGTGCTGTATGTGACAGAAACTTACTCAGATAGTTCTCTTTTATCTCTGAGAGGTAGATTCTGATGCCTCATAATTGATTGGAGTGCATCAGTATCTGATATAAGGGTCTTTAGAAGTTTTACAGGGCTGACGTGCTTCATGTATGATATAGCCATTTCGAGTGCTGCCTTTTTACTTGCAATCATTAGGTTCATTTTCTGTCTTTTCCTTTTTGTCCTCTTTGCTTTCTTTTGAGTGTGAGAAGTCATGGGGAGATACTGGCTGACATCCTCTGTAAAAGTACCCAACTTTCGAGGCAGTTTAATAAAGAGTACGGTAAAAGATGTCGATAACAAACCGTCGTTAACCCTTATTATCAGATTGTCTTATTTATGATGCCTATATGGATTATTTTCAGTGGCAGCACTGTGATCATTGTCTCCCCAACGTTCTCTCTATGGTGAGGATACTCTTTTGTGCATCTCTGGAGCTTTTTTCTGTCTAGTGTGACAGGTTTGCACACGGTAAGCGATTTCTCAATCTCGGAGTTATAGCAGGCTTACCGGTTACATTCTCCATTATTGGTTTAGCTTCAAAGCACGGGAGGGATGACTTGTTAAATCCAATATAAGGTAGTGCTTCTCACAGTTTGGAAAACTCCCATCCTTCATGCTGGAGGTAGGTCTTGGTAGAATTTACTGTGCCAACTTACCTTTTATGCGAGTTCCAGTTGCAGAATTTACATGTCCAGTCAATACCGAATTGGTGACTTTTCTTGTTCAACAATACAGTATCAATTTTTTTTTAAAAGTTGCTGATATTATTCTTTATGTAAGTACTTCTGCTTCTTTTGCTTTTCGTGCTGTTGTTTTTCCTTAGCGTTGCTGAGATATCTATTCGCACTGCTATAGCCTTTATGTTCTCATATTCAGTCATTTTCCTGCTGTAAACTATGCAGAAGAGTGAATCTATAGTGTTCAAATGGGATTTTCTTGTAACATGCCAAGGAGTTCGAGAATCTTTTTGTTCACTTCCTCTACCATGCAGGATTGTCTCTACTAGAATCAGTATTGTTAGCTTAGTTTCATTTCTTGACTCTCACTTATAAATTTCGCTGTTGAGAGGTGGTGACCTTGGATGAATTTGATGACAAGGAAGTGAAGTTGCCTGAGTTCCTTCTGGGACCTGTTGCATGATACTATGGAGTACCTGAGTTATGTAACTTTGATTCATAGTTTCCTCAGTAGGTATTGTTACTTTAGTCCTCTTTTGCAGGTAAAAGAGAAGTAGGTATGAATCCCTTGAGTTGCCAAATTGATAAACTTCAGAAGCCATAGCCATTTTGGTTTAATTTTTCTCTAAACTGAATCTGATTTTTTTTATAAAAAAAAATTATGAATTTTTTTCAGTCTGTGTCATCATTATTCATGTAAACTGTTAAATCATAATCCATCAATGCAATTGTAGAAAAAAGAAAAAAATAATCAAGCATTTGGTTCCATGCATGTAATTATTATCGCTTGGTGCAAGTGACTTTCAGAGTATTGAAAAGATCAAATTTTGTCAATGAAAATTCTGAATTCTCATTGAAAATGGCCCTTTTGTACACATCAATCAAAGTACCTGAAAATACCTAACTTCGGCTGTTAGAAAGTTTGCATAATATTCTTTCTCAAAAAAAGAAGTATATATTGAATAAAATTTTGGCCATGAAACAAAAAAACTCTATGGTTAAAAAATCAAATCAGTTCAAATGATTTAATCCTAAAAATTTTGAACTTATTTGATTTATTTTAATAACATTTGTAATTATAAATCAATTAGTTTATTAATTAATTAGTTTTTTATAAATTAAAATCAACTAATTAATTTTATTTAATAATTTTTTAATTAAATGTCAAATTAAAGACATTATTTTTTAATCATATTTTAAAATTTTTAATTTTATTCGATTTTAATCAATTTTATGACGGTCTAATAATATCGATTAAATCTTTCGGTGAAGTTTAAGATATCTTTAAAAAATTCTTTGAACTCTTTTTAATTTTTAATTTTTCATAATAACTAAATCTCTTAAATTTTGATTAAAAATTAATGAGAAAGCATATACATTATGAATATCATATATGAATTAGTCAAATGTCACTAATATGATAATCTAACTCAACTAATTATCAAAAAAAAATCTAACTCAACTGTTAAAGTAGATCGAGACTAATTAAATTTAAATTAAATTAATAATTTAAGATCATCATAATAAATTATTAGTTTAATTCAAATTTAATTATTTCAGTTCGAATTCAAGAGTTGAGTTAAATCATCATATAAACAATATTTGATTGGTTCATATGTAATATTATGTTATATGTATTTTACCTTTATTTTTTAATCGAAATATAATATAATGATTTTTTTTAAAACCGAAAACTAGAAAGAATTTTTTTTTAATTGTAGAGATTAGGAAAATTTTCCAAAGTTTTTTTAACTACATGAAATGTCTATATCTTTTAACTTATTTAAATTATATAATTAATTATGAATCAATAATTTATAAAAATACTTGGTACTTTTGAGATTTTACAAGATATACAAATATATATCCTTTAGTAAGTGATTGCAAATTTTCCCTTACAAAAATTATATGTGTTATATTTTCATTTTTGTAAAAGAAATTGCTTTGAAAAGGAAAGTTGTTAAATGTATTCCAGGTAAGTAAGTGGCTGGACATCATATACATATATCTACTGTTCTACAAATGTCCCTCTCACCGCCTTGTATATATGTATCTAACTAATAATTAAAATAATGGTGGATTAAGCCTAATTAAAGGATATAATGTCAAGACGAGAAGACTCTGATCTAAGCAGCTAGTGCAGAAGTTCTTATTCTACTACAGGTTAGGTGTGTTTTTTTGGTTTCTAGTGATTTGTATACATTTTTTCCAAATCTTAGAATGCAAATTAAGTCAAGTTTGATATCTTTGCATTGTCTCTTTGTCCACATATATACAATTAGAGTTGACATTTTAATTATTTAATCTTGTATTAAATAACATCTGAGTTTGATTTTTTTTTCCCTTCCCCTTGATTACGTGCATAGACGAAATTAGTTAAGGCCAGTGGTGTATTCAGCCCCTAAGATTTATAATAATTAAATATTTTTTATTTTTAATATATATATATATAAGGACAGAGTTATTTAGAATTCAGTGATACACTGGGCCTCTCAAAATTTAAAAACTTAAATATTTGAACTCTCCTATTTTAAATTATTGGGTCCGTTACTGAATTTACGTGCATTGGTAGGCAGTCTAAACTACATGCCAAACTCCATTATATAACACATGAAGTCTCATACGTGATTTAAACGGTGAAGTTACCTCTAGAAAATAATTAATTTAGAGTAATTAGTGCTTATCTTCTTCTTAGGCAAATTACATGCTAATCCCATTATGGCCTTTTGTTTAGTAATACTTTATCTTGTCTCCTTCGTGCCCATAGCTTTCCTAACTTTAAAATATTTACTTGCATAGGACATGGGTGTGATGATTTTGCTCAAAGAAGAGCTCAACAACCCACTTTCGCTTTTTCATATATTCTACAGTATCTATACATTGGAGAATAACTACATATTGCTACTAAATCCTGTGCCTATGTGTGTCCTAACACAACTGAAAATGGTGTTAAACACTTCCTGGAACTTGAAATTAAGATATAAAAATAAGTATAGCAAGATAATTTTTCAATTTAATCCAAAGTTATTATTACTATTAATCAAATTTAAGTATAAATAATAATTTATTTAGTATGTACTTAAAAGAAGATAATTATAATTTGAATTAGAAGATTAAAAGGCAAAGGGCATTGATTAGACGGGGAAAATTAAATTAAAAAATTGTCAATTTAAATTAAGGTTAATTATAAAAAAATCTTAAACTTTGCTCAAATTTTCATTTATAGCCTAAACTTCAAAAAGCGACAATAAAATATTCACAATTTTAATTTTTTTCAATTTTAACCTGAACTTCAAAATGTAGCAATAAAATGCTCAAATTTTCAAAATTTTTCAATTCTAGCCTGACATTAGTATCTACGTTAAGTTATTAATGAAATGGCATCGTAGTTAAAAATGGAAATTCTAGATCAGTTTACGCAGCTTCAACCCTTTGTTATCTGTTTGTTCTCTCGACACCCCAGCCTTTTATTTTTTGTTTGTTCTTCTGACGCATCAACCTACTCCCGTATTACAACATGTTGCACTAGTAAGCTCTTCGTTTTCAGTTCATTCTCCTTATGCCATTAGCTTGAGAGTGTTGAGGTTGGGTAATCTGAAAATCGAAAGGTGAGAGCGTCAAGAGAATAAACTAGAAACGAAGGAAAAACTGAAATCAAAGCGTGAAGTCGTCGAAGCTACGTAATCTGATTTAGGTCATTTTAAAATAACAACATCATTTTAATTATGTGATTAAATGACGTTCTGGAACACGTGCAGCAAATTTAATAGAGACAATAACGTTGGGCTAGAATTTAAAAAAAATAAAAATTTAAGCATTTTATTGTCACTTTTTTAAGTTCAGAATATAATTGATAAAAAATAAAAGTTTGAGCATTTTATTGCCACTTTTTGAAATTCAAACTATAATTGAAAAGCTTAGCAAAGTTTGATTCTTTTTTGTAATTAACCCTTTAAATTATAATGAACAAAGGTATAATACTTTAATCTTAAAGAAAATAATTATGCTAGAATTTGTAAATATATTTCACTATTAGATATAATATGAAATGGTTAGTATTTATCTCCTTCTAAGGCAAACTACCATGCTAATCCCATTATAGCCTTCTTTTAATAACACTTTACTTGCATCGACATGAGTTTGATGATTTTTCTCAAAGAAAAGCTCAAAAACCTACTTTTTACCTTGTTATATATACTAACAATAACAACAAATAGTGAGAGTCTCATTGAGCACGGCTTTTAAAGATGTTCAGTAATACGCAATCTTACTCCTACACTCAGGGACGTAGCTAGGGGGTCCAATGGAGCATTGGGCCCCCCTAAAATTTAAAAAAAAAGTTTAATTTTTTAATTTTTTAATTTTTTTTATATAAAAATATTGTTGTTTGGGGTTTGGGCCCCCCAAGATTTAAAAAAAAAATTTGGGCCCCCTTATATGCAGCGTTTGGCTACGTCCCTGCCTACACTATAAGAAAAATGAAGTTTAGCGACATAAATTACCGACAAAACATTTACACATCCCGTCGGAAAGCTAAGCTAGCGACGGAATTTACCGACGGATCAAGGCGTTAGAAAAAGGCCGTAGGTAATAATTTGCGACAAATCACATAATGTCCATCACAAATTTACATACGAAAATTTTGTAAAACTGTTGGTAAATATACCAATAGTTATTTTGTGAAGTCTTCGGTCGGTAAAGTTACCGATGGTTAAGATATGTCCATCGACAAATTTTTGACAGAATTGGTTATTCCATTGGTAAGTTAATGTTGTCATTACCGACGGTTATTAGTTATCCATCAATAAATAGAATAGATTTTATTGATGAACTTTGTTTTTCCGTCAGTAAATTTACTTTAAAAAAATTAATTTCCCTGCATTAAATTTTATTTGATGATGTTATGGTTGATACATAATTTAAACAGTTATGAGTTATTTGTTGATAATATTTTGATTTGTTTCAACATTTAATTTGTTAAAATAAAAAATTGATATAAAGTAAAAATTATCTTAATTGATAATAAAAAATTATTTTGTACATAATAAGTATTTATAATTCATACAAAATAACTACAAGTACGCTATTCATTTAGTGACCGCGGATACTCTAATTGCTACGATGAGGTGCCACGACTCCCCTTCAACTCATCTACCTCATTATGAAGCTAAGCTATGTACTCCATCGACTGTTGCAGCTAAGTTGCCAATGTCTATATTATGCTCTGAAGCTCATGGACATCATTAGATGCGGACCGCCAACTAGATGTTGTTGTACTGGATGTGGAGAATTGCGAATAACATGTGTTCGCAAATGAACCTAAGTCGAATATCATTCCACAACGGTCCTTACCACCCACTACATGAAAATAGATTTGAGTCTCATCAACATCTTCAAACTGCTAAGACTGTCGTTAAATGCTTTCTTGTATTTGGTCCTATCATAAGACTGTTTATGATAGTAAGTGATATTTATTAAGCATTAATATTAAAGTATAAATTTCACATACATTTAGTTCTTTACATCGCATGTTGATGAAGGTCACACCGTTATGCTTCTTAGTGTGAGTATGCAAAAGAGCTAACAGGATGTAGACTTCGTGCCCAAAGACTTTTCCTACATCAGAATAAAATGTTATAAGTGAACTACAATTTATAAAAATTTCGACAGAATTTTCTCTTTTTTATGAGATTTACCTCCTATTGAACAAAGAAAATAACTCAACAATACAGTCATATATGGTACTAGACATTTATAACATTATCATTCTTCACCATATACATATTTTTATTCTAAAATTCACACATCAAATTAAATTGAAATATAGTAAAGTAAAAATATTAGAATATAAATGTAAAGTGTAGATAATTACAAGTCTCTTTGCATGCTCGTGGTGGGTAATAGATCCTCCAGTATGTACGAGAAGACTCTCTCCCCCCAGTCCTCCATGTCTGTTAGTAGAATTACACTCTGAAATGGACATTGCCTCAGGTGATGTCTAATACTGCTGCCAATAACTCCATATTTGTTCAAAAATATAAGGCGGTCGTACGCCAATCTTATGTATCGCACCAATAAAGTCTCGATAACGTGTACATGCTCGTCTTTCCTATACTTTATAAATGACCACATCAAATTTAGAATCTCAAAAAAATCTTTATAAAATAAAAGGAAAAACATATGGTAAGTGTTTATAATGTAATAATATTTATCTAATAAATGTATAAAAATCAATTAAAAATAAAAAAAAATTTTGGTACCTCAAACTCCTGAAAGTAAAATTCCTTTTTCGCCTGAGAGATATTCTTCCATATATAACCCTCAACATCAATCTTCTCCTTGAATTTGGATGTTATGCTTCTTGAACATGATCCAGACGGAATCAACCTAATATTAAAACAATTAATTTTACACTATGTTTTAAATTTAAACCTATAACTTAATTATAAACATATGGTGTTTCGTGTATTTTCACTTACAAATTGTTAACAACTGTGATATAAGTTCTTCCATCAGCTTCCTCAGCTCCAGGCTGGAGGTCGCCTCCTTCATCTACATCGTTTACCCCTGATATCTCCGTCAGCATAGGGGTGGTGAATGGTATAGTAGCAGGTACGGAAGGTAATGCATCATCTGCAAGTGTAAGTAGCTAGAGGTATCACATCTCATTCGATTGCAGTTGCAGAATGTGATGCTTTATCTAGACAGTAACTGGCTCCAAATCGTGCTCTGAACCTTGGTCACATTATATCATGTTTTCTCTTTAGTGACATATTTCAACCTAAAATTCATATCTCATCATTTGAATTAATATTTTCTATTTTCATCATTACCATTATCTTCGTTTCGATTACATGCTTCTTGGTTGAAATTAATATCCTCAGTAACTATTAGAAAATTATTTCCTATATCTAGTTACATATCCCTTAAATCATCATCCGACCTAACACTTCCAAGCTAAGTTATATCATATTTCAAGTAATTGGCCTTAGCTTCTTACGATTAAACTTGATTTTAGTTATAAGAGGACTATACAATAGATAACCCTTTTTCCAAACCTTACCTACTCTTCTATAGAAAATTTTCTTTAATAATAATATGTCTAGATCA
>JAOSBP010000204.1:642052-653867 GCA_027563825.1 Erythroxylum mucronatum
GAATATTTTAATTTATTTAATTTTATAATTATGTTATATTATTAAATTTAAAATATATAATTATTCAAATAAAATTTGAATTAATAATTAAAATATATTTCAAATAAAATTTAATTTGTAAATAAATTTTCAATTTTTAAATTATTTATTTTTATTAAAATAACATAATTTTATTAATATTTTGATAATAAATATTATATAAGAGATTAAATAAATTTATTTAATTAAAAATAATTTATCTTTAAATTTTATTTAAAATATAATTCTTATTAGTGATAAAAATATAACTATTTAATATTAATAACTAAACAGATTTTTGTTTCTATTTAAAAGAAAAATAGAAAATTAAAAACAGAAAATGAGAACTGAAAAAAAATAAAAGGAGAAAAGATACACGGAAAAAAAAGGATTATAAATTTATAAGAGCTCGAAGACAATTAGTTAATTAAGTACTATCGAAACACATGAAACAAGATGCAGTACGAACGCCAAAGTTAATGATTTGACTAAAAGGGTCTTGTTGCTTTTTTTCTTTTTTGGCATGACTGGACCTGTTAGGTCTCATGGTGTAAAAGCGTTTCGGGAATATTTCACTTTACACCAAATTTGGTGTTATTTCCTGTATCTAATTACATATCCCTTAAATTATCATCTGACTTAACACTTCCAAGTTAAAATATATCATATTTAAAATAATTGGCCTTAGCTTCTTACGACGAAACTTGATTTTAGTTATAAGAGCACTAAACTATAGATAACCCTTTTTTCAAACCTTACCAACTCTTCTGTTAAAAAAAATTCTTTAATAATAATATGTCTAGATCATTCATTATAGTGTCAAATGTGAATAAATTGTCGAATTTAATACTAGTCCAATTGCTTGGTAGCTTCTCTTGATGAAGAGCTATAAGAGCTCTTCTTCTTACTTCAAAGTAGCTCCATGAGTGCATAGTATGTGAATAAAGTCCTTACTAGAGACAATATCTTTATCCTTCTTCTCAAAACTCGAAGTATCTATCCTTATCATTAGTATAACATATTTGTTTTCTACCACTTTTATCGTCATTTTCATTAAGAAGCTCTCAGGTAACCTCAATCTTATCAAAACAATCGACAATATCCTTTTGGTGAGCAATGGAATTCATCAAATCCTCTTGTTTTCTAAATTTTCTATTTCTTATTCTTGTTTTTAGGTCAAATCTTGATAGATAAGCATATGGTTACAAATTCAATGAGTTGGTTGTGATCAAAATAATAACACATGTCATCAATAAATAGCTTAGCTTATTATTAGCATACTCTTTAACTTCTCATTAATCAGTGCCTTATAAGTCTTCGTAGGCTTAGTAGCATCATTATTCATCAATGTAGAGAAGGAGGCATAGTAGAAAACCAAAGAGGATCAGGATGGTAGCATCCCTGCATATAGTAAGATAATGACTATCATGATTGGTAAGTAGTTCTTAGAGTCCTTAAAATAAGAATAAACAATAATTACTCTTTTGGTCTCCTTTGTTCGGAGGACCAAATATTAAATTTTCCTATGGTATCAACTAAACCAACCAAAAAATGTTATTAAATTAGAATTATGGAATGATAATTATTGTGCATAAAATTTAAAACAATTAAAGTCTACTAGTAAATAACTATCTTTGACATTTGTAAATTAATCATAAAAAGGAAAATATGTTTTTACCATGAAAGCAACATTTATTTTTTCTTTTTTCGGTTCAACAATGTAAATCCTAAACAAAATTGAATTTTATTCCTACGTCTGAAGTCCACATCAAATAGGGTAAGAGGAAATTGATGTTGGACTTGAAAGCATGTGAACACATGTTTTCATCGCAATCATATTTCTTATGAAATTTTGCTTTGCATAAAAACACAAGGGACAAAGGGGGATTCTAAACATGATTAGATGACATATTTGAAAGGAACTCAAACCTCTATTCACAACAAAAAAGCAAGGAACTAAAGACATAACAAATTTTGCCAAACCACATAAACAATTGATTATTACAAATTTTCAGTTTTTTTTACCAATTCTTTGGTCCCCCATTCCCACGGTGGAAACTAGGTAAATTGACTGATACATAACAAATTGGGAAATTTTTAAACAAATCAACTGCTTTTAAAACATATTAAGAATGATATCAACTCCCTTTTAAACATCTTATTCGCTTCTCACAATGTCAAATTTCACTATAACCACTAACACTATCAATTATCGGTATAATGTCAACAAAACGTGATATACACCAACATAAGCAGAATACTCCCAACACTTAACACAATTGTAACAAGTAATTCATCAAACACGAGAAATTCATCTCAAGATAACTATGAAAATCACATGTTTTTCCTTTTTTCACTAACATTGAGACATTCTAAACAAAATCCAATCACGAATAATCCAAACCAACACAAACAACTAAAAAAAATTGCCATTACTTATGCAACATCACACCTTTAAAAACCAATAATGGAAGCATAAAACAAACAAAAAAAGGTTCCACAACTTACTTCGACTGAAAGACAGAAAGACGTTGATTGGAGAAGACAGAAGACTGGGGAGAAAAAGAAGAAGAAAAGAGCAGGAGAGGAAAGAGCCAGAAAAAATGAGTTGGGCTTCGGGTAGGTTAATTGTGTAGGAAAATGATGTCGTTTGGTGTTAAACTAAACGACGTCGTTTTTGTTATATTAAAATTGTTAAAGCTGAAAGAAACGACGACATTTACTCTAAAATTTACCGACGGAATTTACCGAAGGAAACATTTCTGTTAGTAAACCCAAAACTTTTTTATTCCGCCAACCATTCCTGTCTCCTTTACTGTCAAGAATCTTCTACCGTTGCTATATTCCGTCAGAAAATTTGTTGGGATAATTTCTCTCAATTTTTACTGACGGATACTTTTACCGTCACAAAATGTAATCTTTCCCGACAATGTTACATACGAAAAATCATTTTTTGTTGATAATTTGCTACGGTTTCTCTTCCGTCAGTAATTACTAATTTTCTTATAGCACTACCTGTTAAAAAAGTCCAATAGTACTTATTTATACATACTATAGTATCTATATAAGAGATTAACTACCCTGTGTATGTCCTAACACTGCTGAAAATGGTGTTAACTCCTCCTAGAACTTGAAATTAAAATATAAAACAAGAGAATAGCAAGATAATTTTCTAATTTATTTAATATGTATTTAAAAGAAGATAATTATAATGGATTTGTTATAAGAAAAAAGTTATTTTCTAATTTATTTAATATGTATTTAAAAGAAGATAATTATAATGGATTTGTTATAAGAAAAAAGTTAAGTATCAAGAATTAGAAAATTGAATATATACTAATTTTTTATTACATGGGAAAACTTAGAAGTTCCACCAAAAAAGAAAAAGGATTGTTGAATTCTATTTTGGTTTAAGATCAAAACCACTTTAGTTATTTATGGTCAATCCATTTGGACAAGCTTTTCAATAACTTGTGAGCTTTATCTTAGGCTATTGTATTGGTGCTCGAAAAGGACAAGTTGAACACAAGTCCTTCGTAGACCGAGTCCAAAAGGGTAGGCAACATATGAGTAATTGAAACATGCATGCTCGTCAACTTTTTCGTGAAAGCGTAAAGTTAGGAAAAGCTAAGGCAGGTCAGGAAGAACTAACGATCAAAGCATGACAAGATATATATATATATATATATATACACACACACTTTTCAAAGTCAATATATGTAGAAGATGAGTTACGTTTTATTTTTGGGAACCCACCAATATATGTTAAGTTTATGAGTTTGATGGGGTAGATTGATGTCTTCAAAAGCTAAGGCCCCATTTGTTTTCACTTGTTTTTCCGGTTTTCAGTTGTGGTTTTTATTAAAAACAAAACCTTCTATTAAAACATGTTTGTTAGATATTGCTGTGTTAAGGTGTTTTAAAAAATAAAAAACCACAATCTATTTACGAAAACAAGAAAAATATGTTTCCGTAATATTTCACAACAGGTTTTCTTCTACTCCAAATCAGTTTTTTCTCTTTACTGTGCCGCATCTTCATCTTCAGGGCTTGCCGTGATTTTTTTGGTTGACTCCAGGTTTGTGCTCTATTATTCTATTTTTATAATTTTTTCACGTATTATTCCATGTAGTCTAAGTCGAGGTTTTATCAATATTTTAAAAATTAAACCAATAAGACAGGAGGTTTAAGGTTTAAAAAGTTCAGTCGGTATTAGATCGTTATAAAACTAGCTAAATATTGAATAAAATTAAAGAATTTAAAATATAATTGAAAGAGATTGTCCTTGTCTATCGAAAAATTTAAAGTTTAATTGAAAAAAGATGTTATTTAATGAAAATTAATTGATTTATTTTAGTTTCTAAGAATTTTTTAATTTATAAAAATCAACCAATTAATTAATAAATTGGTTGATTTTAACTAGAGTTATTAAAATAAATCGAATTAAAAAATTGATAACTAAACCAAAAAAATTGACCGGTTCATTAACTAGTTGAACCAGTTGAATTTTTTAATCATAAAATTTTATATCAAAAAAATTTACAGTTATTATTCTTTAAATATATATGAATAAACTATAATATTTCATAAATTATATATTTAAATAAAATATTTAATAAATTAGTAGTTAAAAATTAAAAAAAGTTTGAACTAACTAATAGTAACATATCTAACTTTTTTTTATAATCAATTAGTTGTGACACCCTTTAAAATAAATCAAAAGTTTTTATTGTAAAATTTTAAATCGTAACTCTTATTGTTTATAATCTATTAGCATAATTATACTCACATTTTTCGTAATTATGCTCAGATCATTCGTAATTACTATTATAATTGCATTATAATCCACAAAATGAAATTTAAAATCAATCTCCATCATTATTCTGCTTCAATATCACTTGGAATGAGATGTTTTGGTTACAGTCCAAAGAACTAGTAGGTGAAGACTTGTTAAACACATGGTCGAAAGAACACCCGTTGATCAACTATACAAGATGAAAGCTTCTTGAATTTGGTCATTCCACGCAAAAATTCAATTGAAACTTCCAAATGGAAATAAAGATGAAGTACGATGATAATATAATTAAAGACTCCAAAGTCAGTGATATATATGACCGAAACAGACTAATCTGCACATTTAATTAATTCATATTACCATTGGCAAAGATTCTGAAAGTTGATTAAAGGCCTATAAATCAGATTTTACTTTATAATTTACTTGCTTTCAGCGACTATTAATGCTAGAAAACATCACTTCATTTTGTCATATTTCAATAGTTGTTCAAATTATAAATTTACAAAATAGAAAAGCTAGTTAAGCCCGTTGAATTGTACTTAAATATGTTCTAATAATTTAAGATATTTTAAATAATGAATGCAATTCTAAATTTTATAATAATTTAGTAAATAAAATATGAATAAAATTACTGGCGAAACACATGAAACACGATGCAGTACGAACCCCAAAGTTAACGATTTGACTAAAAGCGCCATGATGCTTTTTTTTCTTTTTTGACATGACTGGACCTGTTAGGTCTGTAAAAGGATTTCGGGAATATTTCACTTTGAAGATGGTTGTTGTGAGTTTTCGGTTCTCCTGTTAAAGGTTGTTGTGAGTTGTGACACTACGACAAAGGGTGTTTGTTCATTTTATATGCACTTAAAAAGCATTAGCAACTTCAAAAGCTTGTGAAAGTGGGATACGGTTGAAATTCTATTTTTTGTTATAGCATTGACTGTAAATATATATATAGAAACTTTCTATTATCAAATAAATTTATACTTTGCAAGCAAATAGAAGATACTTTGCTTAATTTTTTTTTAAATAGAATTTTTTAAATAGATTATAATTTGTACTTTTTTCTTTCTCATAAAATTTTTGTCCAATAAATAGGATGATAATTTTTATTTAGAAAAGTTTTCATTAATCGAATCGCTTTATTAATAAATAATCATTAAGAAAATTGGATGGCAAAGAGTATTAGGTATATGGAGGAACCTGGTGCAACTATGGTTGATAGCTATATTTCTATTCTAAGCAATATTTTCATTAATTCGATAAGTTTAAAAGTAAAAATCTTGAATCGACTAATTTTGCGGTTCGTTTTTTAACTTTTCAGTTTAATGTAGTTTAATAATTTGTATTATTAAAAATCGATAAGCTTATTAATTAATATGTCAATTTTTGTAAACTAATTAGTTTTTATAAATCAAAATAAACTAATTAGTTTTCATTTAAAAATCTTATTTTTAATTAAACTTTAAATTTTTCGATAAGTATGGATGATCTTCTTCAATCATTTTTTAATTTTATTTAATCTTAACCAATTTTATGACAATATAATACTAGTTGAACCATTTAAACCTTAAACATCTTATTTTATTGGTTTAAATTTCATTCTAATTCTTAAGTAGGGTCAATTTAATTACCTTGGAAGGAGGGTAGTTGTAGAATACTAATATTTGAAAATTGAAGATATTATGGTTATTTTATTTTACCCGATCATCATAATCTTTGAAAGGTGATTGGGTAAACTTGGAAGTTGCATACTTGTCATTATCTACTATCTTTTATGTACATATTATTTTAGAAAATTATGTAATTAGCCCTTAATTTTTAAAGGATCATATGTTTATTAATAACAGCTAAAGCATTTTCAACCAACACTTTTTTTTATCTTCCCATTTTTCTTTATGATGGTTTCTGAATTTCTCCTAATTAATTCCTTGACCATTCAAATCAGCAGGCTTTTCATTTCATGTCTTTTAAGGAACACCAACCACCGCTTGTTCACGCATCTCTTTAAGGAACAACAATCGCCAATAGTGCCAAGAACTTGTATACATATATATATACATACATACATACATATATATATATATATATATATATATACAGTTTTCCAAATAATGGTAATGCCAATTTTAGCCCGAGTTTTCCGAGCAATGGCCTGAGGTAAGCTGAGCACGAGTCAGCCTGTGCCCCAACCGAAACATAAAATACGACGTTATTTTTTAATTTTTTTAAAAAATATAACCGGATGGATGGTCAATTCTGGCCCATCGGATCACGGGACGGCCTGTTCGGCACATTGACATGCATACCAAATAGGACATTTTTGCATGATTTTAAATGAAAAATCGTAACTATATGTATTAAAAGATATATAATATGAAAGATTTAAATTAATTAAACAAATTTATATTCTAATATATTTTAATTTTTGACTCTTGATTTCATGATATTTGTTTTCTTTGTTTTATTTTCATAGTGATAAATCCACAAACCATTATTTTTTTAATTCACACTAAATAAAATACCCTAATTCACGAATTATGTATTTTAGATAAATAATTTAAATAATCAATAACTTAAAAATTTTAATAGATTTTAAACGTGTTTTCACTCTTAATTATGTAATCCTTTTAAGATTTTAAATGAATTGTATCTTTAAATGACTTAATTTATAATTTCTTGAAATGACAAGTTTTTGAAGGTCTTACTTCACCAATTAGACCACGTGGACTATTTTTCTAATTATGGGGAAAGGTCAACTTCGTAACTCGTGGACACTTGCCAACTTAAAACCTAAAACCTACTTTCAAGACCTTGATGGTTGGCTACACTCGGTCAATTCGTGTGCTCTTTATAGTTTCTGTACATGAGTTGAGTCATTCAACCACAATGATTTCTACGTCGTGACCCATAAAACAATACTCATAAATTCAAAGAACTGATTATGAGCTCTAATTAATATATAATTGCTTTCAAGCTTTCCATCTTCTTAACAACCAAACAATATTGATAAATATTTGATATTAGACAAAAACTACCGTTTGATATGGATTTGTTTTAAATCAGTAATATCATATTTTTATCTTAGAAAGTAAGGGTATTTTGTCGTAATTAAAAGACTTAACTAATTTAATCAGTTCAACAATAAAAATCTTGAACTGATTATTTTTTTGCAATTTTCAACTTTTTAGTTCGATTTATTTTAATAATTTTTATTATTAAAAATCTATAATTCGTAAATTAATAAGTTCTTATAAATTAAAATAAATCAATTAATTTTCATTTAACAATCTTCTTTCTCAATTAAACTTTAAATTCTTCAAAAGGTAAGGACAATCTCTTTTATTCATATTTAAATTATTTAATTTTATTTAATATTTTCCTAACTTTATGACTGTTTAATATTAGTTGAAGTTTTAAAACCTTAAATATTTTATCTTACCAATTTAACTTTCGAACATGTTTTTAAAAAACTAAGATTTTGTAATCTACTATGCCATGACCCACATATATGTGTGGATGAGATAAATTAGAACAGGGTTAAAATAGTAAAATTGATACAGGTAATCACGTCTCCATGACATGCACATGGCATGAAAATCTTATGCTTTTTGAACCACCAAATTACAATTTAAAAATGCTTTAATTTATTTTTATCCTCAATAGACTTAATTCGCTATATATTTTCTTTTTTTTTTTCCGTTCAAAACTAGAGGTCTTGATTAGTCTAAATTCTTTTAGATTATGCAAAATACATTACTCCGAAACCATTTTTTATAATTTGAAAATTTGACAAGGAATAAAAGGTGGAGTTTGCGAAGGGTGTCACTGATAAAGAAAGAAGAAAACAAACAAATATTTATTAGAAAATCGTGGTTATTACTAGAGATTTGCTACCTGTGGATGAGAGATTCCAATGTTTAATACGTTTGGATTATATACCAATTACAAATGAAACATGGAAAATAACCAAACGTTGAAGCTCCATATGAAATAGGAATCTGAAAATGTCTTGTTCCTTTCATTTCAATCACCTAAGGAACATGCATCTAAAAGAAGTGGGATCCAATACCATCTAAAAGAGATTGTGGGGTAGATGTGAAGGACAAATGTCCTTCTTTTGTTCTCAAGATTAATGAAAGAGTGGGATCTTCCTCAACTTCCATCTAGATGAGACAACAGTAAGTCTTCCAATTCCTCAAGGTAGCTATCAATCTGAATGCTGTTGATGTTGACTGAATTTGGTAGGTGAATTTAATTGTGTACTTGGGGCAAGATATTTGGAATTGAACTTGTTTTTCTGGCAATTGGATGGTCACGCTAAAATCAATTTCACCAATTTTTGAGTTCGAGAGATAATTTGAGGTTCAATTCAAAAGACTTGAATATAATTGCGTACTTGGTGCAAGATATTTGGAGCTGAATTTGTCTTTCTTATGTTTAGCAGTTGGGTGGTCATGCAAAATTCGATTTAACCAAATTTCAAGCTTGAGGAAGTTGTCTGAGGTTATGTTATATTAATCCCTTTTAGACTATTAATTTTATTATATTATAAATTATCCCCACCTTTTTCTTTTTTAATATTCCTTTTCTTTTTAATATAAGGAGGAATCTTTATTTTGTTATATATTAACAAAACCCCTTGAATTTTTCTTGAGATTAACTTAAGATTATTGTAGATGTTTATTTATATCTAAGCTTTATTCAATGAGCTTACACGATCTAAACATGAAATTTAGTGATGATTAATTTTAATTTATATAAATATACACAAAGTTGGGAGAGCATACTCACACCATTACATTAAGTACTTATCATTCATTTTCTATTTTTTAATTTTTTTAAACATCTAAAGATACTCCAAATGACTGTTTTAAGAAAATATGAAAATTGTAACTAAACTTCGTTGTTCCAATTGATAATTAGTCGAACATATAGTAGCTGTTTTCATTTCTGTGTGTTATTCTGTGCCTTTCTCCATTCATCCATTAACATTCAATGGATGGATAGATGGAAAGGGACTGCTAATGGATGGATGGATGGAAAAAGGCACAGGGTGACATATAAAAACGGGAATATGTGAATTGATCCCTAATTATTCCTATATGAGTTGTCTCCAAGAATGATGATTAGACAAAATACAAAGAATTGAAAATCACAAATATCGTTGTCAATACCAATTTTTATAAACTTTATCTTATCGCATAAACTTTTCATTTAAATTAATATTTCTGTTTCAAAAAAGACTTTGCCTTTCGGGGACCAAGACTACCTTTTCCAATGTATTGCTTAGACTGGTACGAGTTCTTGGAAGATGTCAGCCTCTTTCCTCCCAATTTCTAAGACATCACAATCAAGCCAAAGCACTAGCTAGTTATATTATAATTATAGATGAAATTTTTTTAAATAAAAAAATTTAATTTCTTTTTACAATTAAGTTGCGGAAGAAAGAAAATAATTAAAATAAGCAAAATTAACTTTTATTAAAATATTTTCTCACAAATCAAGTTTATTTAAGTTGTTTACAATATTCATATCTTTTTGAATTAACATCTAAATAATTAATTTTTTAAAAATAATTTTATAATTCGATTCCTTAATTTTATTTATTTTTGGGTCTATAATTAACTCACTTACCATTATATTGCATTATGGGTGCATCCAAAGCTTATATAAACGGTGGATGAGAATGCTATCTATATATAACTCAACATCATCACCTTGTCTCTTTGCATTCCCTTCTCAACCCTTTTCTCTATTTCACCCCCTTCTTCCTCCATTTTCTTGTTGGAGCTCTTATCTTCTTGGCCTCACGCATTACCTAACTATTCTGTCGAAAAGCTGAAACTCTTGTTCACTATAGAATTTTGCCGTCTCTTACCTTAAAACTTGCATAATCTTCGTTATATAAAGTTAGCCTTAAAGAACTGTCAACCTCAAGAAGAGGTACGTACATATACAGCATAACCATTCTTTTCATTTTTTGATGTTAAATCTCTCTGTCTCGACCATCTCGGACAAACAACTCACTGACCATTACAGTTTTTGTAAGGAAGTGATCGTTATCAGGACTTGAAACATGTGGAGGCTTAAGATTGCAGAGGGCAATGACCCATATCTGTATAGTACAAACAACTATGTGGGAAGGCAGACATGGGAGTTCGATCCTCAAGCTGGAACTCCTGAAGAACGAGCTGAGGTTGAAGAAGCTCGACAGAATTTCTACAAGAATCGGTATGAGGTGAAGCCTTGTGGTGACCTTCTATGGCGTTTCCAGGTATAGTCTTGACAGTATATGATTTAAGTTCTTTCATTCACACATTCATCGGGTTGGATCATCAGGGTAGGAATTCAATGATCACCAGTCAATTTTTTACAAACGTAACGAAGTTCCAGCAAGCAAGAAAGCTATTAGTATGGACAAAATTGAGAAAAGCTTTACAACATATGAATAGTTTGATTTTTGACTAACTATTCACAAGCCTTGCAAATTTAATATTAGTCTAAATATTCTACAAAACTTTGAAAATGTAAAATTTTATCTTATATTTTTCCATTTTCATTCATTTAATAAAAAATATTACATATATTTCTCAAATTTTTATTTTTCTTTTGGGTATTCTTAATTCCTTTTCATTTTTTATAATAAAAAATATTGTAGAAATTATATAAAATTAAGTAATCAATTTCATAACATATGATTAGTTCATAACATATTAAGGAAACTAAGAAAAGTTAATGTTAGAACTTAGAAGAGTGTAATCTTCTTTTTCTACTCTAGGTAAGGTAAAACTTATTGTTTGCTTGGATATACAAGTTCTATTACAAAATGTGCTTAATTACAGTGGCGAAGTTAGGAATTTGTTTCAGGGGGGGCAATGTATATATATATTGTTTCAGGGAGGGCAACAACATTCTTTTAAGTGGAGAAGGCAACCTCTATATGCATACAGCATATATATATTCTTAAAAAAAAAAAATTTGAGGGAGGGCTCCCAATGC
>JAOSBP010000204.1:669637-687971 GCA_027563825.1 Erythroxylum mucronatum
ATTGTCATTTTATAGTACTCAATTAAATTTTAAAAATACCAAAAACAAGTCCTTAGTGTTATTTTAATTTGTTGCAATTTTTAGCGGTACTTTTTCAAATCAAACCCCATTTTACAGTCTAGGTTGCATTGCATTTAGTCATTTAGGAATTAATTTCATCTTTTGGTTCCTCAAGAGAACGACCCGAGGTTGCGCTATCTGCAATTCTTTGGTTAAATTTTTGAAGTAACCCCAAGGCGACAATCGGACGGAAAAGGTTATCAAAGTAATGAAATTAAATTCAAAATCAACACAATATCAATTGCTAAACAATAATCCAGTCATAAAACTCAACTCCAAATAATTAAATAGTAACATCTATGAATTACTAAATAATTAAATGTACAGAAAATAAATGTAATTAAACTCCCCTATAAAAACTCCAAGCTCCTGCCTTTGTCGTTAAACCGAAGGATTAGGATGAACTAGCCGTGAAAATTCATTGAAGCTGCTTTCGACGTTGAAATCCGATGATTAGCCATGAAAATATGAAATTGTGATTCTCTGCCGACCACACAATTGATCTATTCCCTCAGCTTTTGATGTGACTAATTTATTTTGCCTAGTTAGATCCACAGCAGTCCAACCTCCACCAACACAGCTACAGCCAAAACAAAATGCCAACACAACACAACTTCTTATTTTTCAAGCCTTCATACTCACGTCTCACTTCCATGTACAACACACCACACTCACACACTTATGGTCCAAGCAAGCCTCCTTATTTTATTTTATTTTTCCAGCCACAGCTAAGCACAAACAGCCCAACTTGAGCTTCTTCACTTGGCCAATTCTCAACGTCACCTGCTCCTTCAACGACAGACACGCAAGTCACACAAAAGTCATTCACCACCAGCACTCTCACGCAGCAACGCCAGCCAAAACTCTCACCCAGCTGCTGATTTTCGTTCCAAGCTCTTGCTCTCAAGGCCACCAATAGCTCTTGTTTTTCTTCTAATTTTGCTGTTCTTTTTCACGCAACAACCCCCAGCCATGCTTTTCAGTCAAATACACCACACACTGCTTACGTTAATTTCATCTGCCTCTCTTTTCACTCACAACATAAACAACGTTACTCTCATCTCCATGTAATCTTCAACGCCAACACTTTGTATTTTTATTTCTCCAGCTAACATGCACTCTCCAGCACCAACACATCAGCTTACTCAACGCTCACTAGCTCAACACCACAGCCAGCAACTTCTCAACAGCCAGCTAACGTCAACTCTCAGCTGCCTCCCTTTTCACTACACAGCAGAACAACTTAACTCTCATCACTAACGCACTTCAGGCCACACCATGCAAAAACCACTTCAAAGTCAGCTGCTAAATGCTTCTCACGTTTGCCAACAAACCGGACAGCACCCAGCCCTCACAACTTCGAAGCTCTTCCTTGTTCAGCTCTCCCAACTCACGCACCTCTGGCCTTTACACCCACACACAAGGACAACACATCAACGTTTACAGCTCCCTTCTCAAAGCCAAGCACAACCACGTTACTCTCCTAGTTACTCACAAAATCAATACCTACGGACACAGCACAGCCATAAGGATTTTCAACAAGCCAACTCTCTTTTATTTTTCTCCTAAGCATAAGCCAACAATGCCACACACACAATAAGACCGGCTCTTCTCACATTATTTTCTTTCCTAGCTACTCACTCAACGCTAGTCTTCAACGCCCTCTTCCCCACTCCTCCTCATTCACGCACATATGCTGCCTTTTTATTTTTATTTTTGCTTACAACACCAACACCCGACACCAGACCATACCTTCACGCTAGGACGCAGACCATGCCTCTCCAATTTTCTTAATATTTTTCCAGCCACTCATGCTATTGGTTTTCTTCTTATTGTCCAGCTCACAAACGTCCAGCAACTCACACACTTGCACCCGAATGTTGCCTTGCGAAGAGACCTCAACATCAGCTGCCTCTTTTATTTTTCTAAAAAACTCATCAGCTCAAAAACGTTGAAGCCACCTCCTCATGTTTTCGTTTTTAGCCCCTTCCCAAAGCCTTTGGGTTTTTTTTATTCAAAGCCAGTCCAAAGACAAGCACGCACACTCCCATCTAGTTGCTGTTTGTTTGTTTATTTTTTTATGTAATAAGTCACTCACAAGCCAACACACAACTCCACTCACGTCAATCACAAGCCCCACCTCACAACAAAGCCACCTACTCCTTCACATGCACACACCTACGCCACACTGTTTTTATTTTCTGCTTGTTAATTTATTCCTCTCCCCCACACTAACACCTACCACCTTTTGTCCCCTTCTTTTTCTATTGATTTGACAATTTAAATAAATATGTTCATGCTTTTTGTTGCTCAAAGCCCATGCATCTTCACGTTATCTGCTTCCAACTTCCAGTCGTCATTTCTTTCCATTATGCTTGCAATTTTGGATTGTTATTTTTATGTTGCATTTTTTTTCTTTGGCTTGTAGAAAATAACCTACAATAAAAAATATAAATAATGTAGCATCAATTGTCTAAAAATTAATTTATCACAGTTAAACCAAAATATGACAATTTTTGCCCATATAAAAATAAATTAAATGTAAGGCACAATAATTCGAATAATAATCAAATAAAGCCATAAAGACCAATTTAGTGACAAAAACTCATCCAAAAGATATAAAATTATATTTGAATAAATGAGTTTGTCACACAACAACAACTCAAGCAACCCAAAGTACAACTGCCAACACAACTGCAGCTAGGTGGAGGATCAAATTAAGAGCCAAAATATCTACTACTAGAAAATCTTAACTAGGTTTGTCCTGCATTTGGAATTTATAGGAAGCAGTTAAATTTGATCCTGGTAACTTGTATATATACTTGTTAATATCAAGTAACTCTTCTCTTTGTAGGATGACTTTGCCAACAAGATATTGCTACTAAATTTGACACAGGTTTGTTGATACAAGTTATACTATTGGAAATTTGTATTTGTCAGTAAAAATTGCTTCCATCTCTGTCTATATGATATGCTTATTGTTTTACGAAATATTTGTTGATGAATGTTTGTAAATAGAATATTAATGTCATTTTGAAATAGATAATGTGTGTCATGTAAATAGAAATATTAGTTACTGATTGGTTGTATCGCCTGATCACTTGGTACTCATTAGATGTGATGATACTCAACCTTTTTGTTTATTTTTGTAGGAAATCTTAACTTGTACAGTTGTTGTTATGTTGTTATTTTGAAGGTGCTAGTTATTGTTTATGTAAGGATGATGTGATTAATGAAGCTATGGAGCTGGAGCTGATGAAGTGACACATGTAGATGTCTTTAAGAATGATTTTGGAAGGTTCATTTTAGTTGTAATATGTGAATCATTGAATGCATTTGAACTTTTGCATCATATTAAGTCGCTACTTTTTCTCTGATGTAGTAACAATGCCAGTGTATTTTTGTTTTTAGTATTTTGTATTATCCTCACTAAAAATTCAATATTTTTATGTTTTTATTTCATTATACCTAGAAATTGCAGGAAAGTCTATGTAGGGGAATCTATTTATCAACTGGGTTTCAATAATTATTGTATTGTACTACATAATAATTGGTTTATTGTAATGTAGATATCAAATTTATGCTGTTTGTAACAGTTTTATGATAAGAAATTGAGTATTCATGTTTTCTGTCTAAAATTTCAGCATGCCTAATGAGGCTACATTATTAAACTTGAAAATATTCGTTTCATGAATCCTCAACATACTGTAGAGGCATTGCATAGAAATTTCAATATCAAAGGAAGCACAGGCATCAAAGCCAAATTCCATCATAACTATTTATGCACTTAACTTTTCCTTCAGATCTTTTCCTTACCAACATGAAAAGCGTACAAATCGAATATTAAAATGGCTGGAGATTGAATGAAATAAAAACAAGTTCCAACAAACATAATTGTTACATTTGCTCTTCTAACTATTACAATGTCTCCATTTTTTAGTACTTTACATCTGACGACCAAGTTATGAAATCACATGAGACCTACAAAATAAAGATATAAACACAAATATTGGGGCTTACGACATATTTGCATTAGGCACATAATTTTTAATACATACTTACTCCTTACGAACAACGATATATCTTCCAAACAAGACTTTTACCCTAACGCACATAACTTGTTTGACATATTTTATGACAAAAACATACTTTCATGTCTTTCTCAAATACCAAGTACCTAAAGGAGACCTTCAATTTTAATATTGATTAACATTAATTTATATGATTGTTGTTGCTACAAAAAAAATTCAATTACTTACTTTTGTATTAACGCATTCATAAAAATGTTGACCAATTTTAGGCTTAGCATTTGAAATATGTAACTTCATCTTCTCATTACAATTGGGGCAATCTATATTCAAAATTTGAATTATGTATAGCAATATCAATATTAATTATATTTAAATCCAATTAAATTATCACATATAACAAATAGTATATATTACAATTATTTTACCATTGAACATAATGCTTTCTCTTCATAAAATTGACAATATATTCTTCCAGCTTCTGCTACACTATCAAAAGAACATTAAATTGCACCCTTGAATTCATTAACAACACCTTGACATTCTTCTTATGTCAAATATATACTAGGTGCATATCTAAAGAAAGCTACATATACTTTATTTATGCCCATATATCTTTATTATGTTACAATATCATCATACAAATTTTTAATTACTACCTTAAATACAACACTACTGTGATTTCTTTTAATATATTCACCCAACAAAGAATAAAATGTCAAAAATGGTGAAGAGAGGTCACATCATCAACCATATGAAGACTACAAAGCATACTTGAATTACTAGTATATTACATATATCACTACTACCATAATCTATTGTTCTTCATTTCTTGTTTAACAAAAAAAAAATCACAACAGATTAATTGACAACGATAACATGTGTTGTTTAACTTGCATTACAATTAGATTATGCAACTTTTCAACTTAATATAAATTCTATCTTCTCAAGAGTTGCAGATGCAAATTTGAGAACTACATATATGCAAGTCAATGCTAGGTCCTTCTATTCCATAGTTGAAGTACGAAGAATTACATAATAAATAAACAATGATGTTAAGCATTTATAGTTTGCTTTCACTTAAATAATGCAATCTACACAAGCAAATGAGCAAAGGTCCTATGAACATAGTTGTATGGAGCCAATCATTGCTTCTTTGAAGTTAATTTGTTAAATTTTTTACTGCTACAAATACATATAATATACACAATGATAATGCATTTGTTTTGCATCTAATAAACACCTCAATTATGTGTGATTCATATGAAGTTAATCAAGTTCTTTGTTCATTCATCTTTAAATGTCAAGTTTGATTGTGTATTAATCTTTAAATAACCAAAGCATTAAACAAAACGAGGAGGGGACAACCAAAAGTAAAGTAATGTAACACATAACTGAGTAATGCCCATAGTCTCCTCTTGATTACAAAACACACATGTTTTAGTTATGTTTAAAATTTTCTATAAGAAAGCTCACATAAGTAGCCTGTTAGCTACAAAGAAAACACCACTCTTAGATTAGACTAAGGAAACTACACAAGTTTGGACTAAAGTATTCTACGATGAGGTTGGATAACATCCTTTTGGAAGAAGAATTAAAGTGCAAGAGACATAATCAAAACAGAAATAGCTACATCATCTACACCTTCTACCAAAACATCAAACATTATCATAAAAGAAGACAGTGAAATCTTAACCAAGAAATAAAAACCTAACCTTCACGCTATAGCCTTAGTTTTCAACTGTCAGTAAAAAGAGGGAAAACTAGTGAGAAATTAAAAAGAGGGAAATTAAAACCAGTGAGAAATAAAAAAAAGGGAAAGCTTCCTCAACTGCCATAGCCTTGGTCGAAGGTGATAAATCCGAATAAACCAAAATTGGAGTCCTACCTGTAAACAACTAAAACGCGATGCATCATATGAAAAAACCTTAGCCCCATATTGGAGTCCAAGTATCTTAAAAAAACCTTAGCCCCATACTGAACAAAAAGAATGCAATCCTTCATAAATTAGCGCTCATCACTTCCATATATATGACATGGAAAGAGCGTAATTGTCGACTCTACCAGTAAAAGGAGCTTGATAAGTACCAACTAGTTAAGAATATCGTGAACTGAATTAGAGCAGCAATGGTAGCTAACAATGTTGCCTCTCTTCTTGTTGCTAATATGAGAACTAAGTGGTAGCTATAACTCCTGTTTAACTTTCAGCCTCTATATATTGTGTTTTTATATGGACCGAGTTAGCTAGAAATCCATAGTTAGTGCAAAATACTGTAATATTGTTGTAGTTTCAGCTAGAATAATCTAATTAATTTTTTCATTTTCCAAAAAAAAATCCAAAAAGAAATAAAAGATTGAAACTGACCTGTTATGAATGAGGGTGTAAGTGTGAGAGTGAGAATGAGAGTGCCTGAGAAGAAATTATGGATTTAGGTTTGAGAGAATGAAGGTATGAGAGTGAGAGAGCGTGAGAGAAGACAAAATTAGGGATTTAGGGTGTGAGAGTGACGAAGATCATAGGCTGAAACTTTCTCCAAAATCCAAACTGTCTTTTTATTTTACTATGAAGCAACGTCATTTCACTAATCAAACAACCTTCTCTTAATGGCATTGACGTGTCTGATTAGTGGGATTTATTGACACGTGTCAGTTGTCATGTCAGCATAGATAACGATGATGCTAATGTCGAGATAGAATTGAAAAAAATTGAAAGTTTTTACATTTTATTGCTACTTTTTAAAGTTTGGCCTATAATTGAAAATTTGAGAAATTTTTGAAATTTTTTTTGTAATTAACCCTTATAATTAATAGACGTCACAATCTGTAACTGAAACTTTTATAAAAAATTATAAAAATTGTGCTTCTAAAAAAAATTATAAATTATTGTATATTGAATCAATCTAAACTTGAGGTAATAAATTATTTAATGATGACTCTTTCAAGCCAGCAATTTAAACAATCGAGTTTAATATCCTAATATTAATAAATTAAAACTTCGAATCTATGATAGGCGAATGATCCCTATGTTACTAGCTAAAGTACAATAGAAACAACCAACTTCACATGAAAAGCTTATACAAATAGCTACCCTCGCGTAAAAGCTGTGTTCACGAGCAATCATGGATCTCTTCCTTCAGTTCAGCATCACTTTCTTAATTGCCATAGTTTCAATTCCTGTTGCAATATTGCTTGTCTACAACCGCAAATCAAATGATTGCCTCCCACCAGGCAAAATGGGGTTTCCTCTCCTTGGAGAGACACTTGAGTTTCTATCTACAGGACGGAGAGGAAATCCTGAGAATTTCATAAGGGACAGGGTTGCAAAATACTCTTCTCTAGTCTTCAGGACTTCTCTGCTAGGTCAACCTACTGCTGTACTCTGCGGTGCAGCAGGTAACAAGTTCTTGTTCTCCAATGAAGGCAAGCTTGTCACAGTTTGGTGGCCAAGTTCTGTTAATAAAATCTTCCCAACCTCTACCAAAACCTCCCCCCTGGAAGAGTCCAAGAAGCTGAGGAAATTGATGTTAAACTTCTTCAAGCCTGGTGCTTTGCATGGATATGTAGGAATGATGGATACCATTGCACAGAGGCATTTTGAGAGTAGCTGGGAAGGAAAACAAGAAATAACTATGTACCCACTTGCCAAAATGTTCACTTTTTGGGTTGCCTGCAAATTATTCCTGAGCATAGATGATCCAAAGGAAGCTACAAGGATAGCTGGTCCTTTCCAGGTTTTGACATCAGGAGTTTTCTCTATTCCTGTAAACTTGCCAGGGACGGCTTTCAATCGAGCAATCAAGGCCTCAAATTGGATAAGGAACCAATTGTTGTCAATCGTAAAGAAAAGGAAGGTCGATCGATCTTGCTGAGAATAGAGCAACTGCGACACAAGATATATTGTCACACATGTTAGTAACATCAGATGAGGACGGACAGTTCACGACTGAGACTGATATAGCGGACAAGATTCTCGGTTTGTTAATAGGTGGCCATGATACTTCGAGTGCTGTCATTAGTTTCATCGTCAAGTATCTAGCCGATCTTCCTCACATCTATGTTGAAGCATTAATGGGTAATTTCTATGTTCAATTCTTAAATACCTTTGAGTTACAATATTGTGAATGGGATTTACATTTTGGTCCAATCCAATCTAAAATCAATAAGTAAATTTGAGTTGATCCAATTTATGTCCATTTAAACATAAAAAGACTGACTTAAAAATATAAAAAAATAAGAATTTTAATAGAATTTTAAAATGATAGAGTCTGAGAAGACTCGAGCCTAAGTCTGGCACTTAGAGTCTAATCAAAAGTTTGACCTAGCTTAAGCTTTTTAAAACAATATTAGGTATACCGAATCATATACACCTGCTCCATATACATGAGAAGTTGTGGTCCTAGTTTTGTCATGATTTCTATCAAGAAAAATTGATGTTTCAAACTCTGAAAATAATTATTATCTTATTATTAAAGAAATATTTCAAAGAATATAAAAATTCTCACCATCCAACCACAAGGTAATGATGCATCAAATAGTGGGTCAATATTTCAATTTTCATTTACTATCCAATTGAAAGCTTAGAAAAAGGGAAATAAAGAGAGAGGAATTGTATGAATTGTTATTAGTTCAGGTATTAACTTTGTTTTTTGGACCACAGAACAAGTGGAAATTGCAAAATCGAAAAAACCAGGGGAGTTACTCAATTGGGACGACATCCAGAAAATGAAGTACTCTTGGAATGTTGCTTGTGAAGTTCTGAGGCTAAATCCACCTCTCCAGGGCACTTTCAGGGAGGCAACGACTGACTTTGTTTTCTCAGGTTTCAGTATTCCCAAGGGATGGAAGGTGAGTAAGCTTAAATTCAATCTTTGATTTATAATAATTGTAATTCAGATCTTTATTATAATTATATCTAAATTTACAATTGCAATCTTACAATTGTAATTCAGATCATTAACGTAATTATATCTAAATTAATCGTGATTGCATCACTACTCTTGTAATTATTGTAACCTTCTTCAAATATAGGATAACTAATCTATAATTTAAAACTTTGATTTCAATTTCCCTGCATATACAATCATGTTAATATTTAGAATTTGAAGAAACACTTGAAAAAATTGATGATATATATTCTTAAGCTTTTTATATGAAGAGCCTGTTCTAATTTCTTTGGATTACTGCAGCTATATTGGAGTGCAAATTCCACACACAAGGATCCTCAATGTTTTCCAGAACCTGAAAAGTTTGATCCTTCAAGGTTTGAAGGAGCTGGACCAGCACCTTACACATTTGTACCTTTTGGTGGAGGACCTAAGATGTGTCCTAGGAAGGAATATGCAAGAATTGAGATACTTGTGTTCATGCACAATGTTCTGAAAAGATTCAGATGGGAGAGTTTGATTTCTAACGAGAAGATAATTGTGGATCCAATCCCAATTCCTGAAAAGGGACTTCCTATCCGTCTCATTCCTCATCACAACTGCAACTGATTCAGTCCATGCACCTGTAAAAATAAATAAATGTTACTGTTGTGTTTCAACTATTTGATTTAATTTACCACCTAATCCTAAACGTACTATGTTGAAATTATGTACCACCTAATCCTAAACGTGTTCCCATAACTATGTTGAAATTATGTACCACCTAATCCTAAATGTGTTCTCATAACTATGTTATAATTATGTTTGACTTTCCCACTTTTTTTTTTGGAAGATGAAATCAGCAATCGTTATTCTTCTAAGTGGTGGGCTCGATTTAACTAACACTTGCAAATTTTATCTTGTTTCTACTCTCGACTAGTCATTCCCAATTTAAACTTTTGACCTTTAGTTTAGTTTTACTTTATCAATTGAACCACTTCTTGATGGAATTATGCTAATGGCCCAATTGTTATGCAGTAGATTGAACATTTTTGTTTTCTAATTATTAACTTTGTTTAATAACATGGTAAATGATTATATTATCATATTATGTTTATTGTTTTTTTATTCTAATATGATATGTCCTTGATTAAATTTATACACTTGTCTTCATAACGGAGATTATAATAATAAAAGTCAAGTCTTTAGGGTTTAATTTAAAAGTGTTCTTGATCTTAGGATCATCAAATAAGAAATTTAATAATTCAGTTAGATCAATATGCATGTAATAGTATCTATTAGATAAATATTAGTAGATTTCATTTACTAAGTTACATATATAGATGATGCATATGAAGATATAATCATTGAACTAACTATATTGAGAATTCCCAATAGTTAATATTACCTATCAATTGTCAAGTGAGATATTTTTAAAATGATTTAAATGTATATTTTTTCTTTGACCTGATATCATCATAGTAATCAATAGGTCACTTATATGTTTTGATGTTGGACATCTAGTATGTAAAAATGCTAGTTGAATGATCATTGGATATAATTAAATACCTATCTGATTAATGGTGAGTCAAGATGGGATCCATCGATTCTAGGTAATGAGTTTGAGCTCTATATTGTCATTGATCTTAATGGTTGTTTCAAGACCTTGGCCAGGGCGATTGAATGAGTTAGGAAAAGAAGTTTCTTAAGTCATGCACCAATCATTAATGATTGACATGTAACATAGTTGGTTATTTAATAGGGTTTGACAATTAAACCATAACTTAAGATAATCAGGAGTTGTAATGATGGAAGATAATAATACATTATCCTTAGCTACGTTCTATCTTTGTAAGGTTGTTATTTCACACTATCTGATCGTTGAGGAGCGTTGTTAGACACCAACTTTGATTAGTAATTAATTAGATTAATTGCTACCGGCTTAATGGTGAACCTATGTGGTCACACATTTACAAGTGTAATATTTATTGTTTATAATTATTTAATTGATTATGAGATAATTTATTAAATAATCTATACGGTATATTATTATATTTTTTGCTAGCATAAAAAATATAATTAATATTTAAAATTCTCTTGTATTCATTAATAGAATAGTTTTATTTTATTTCATTTATAAATAATAATAATTATTTAAAAAATAAAATGAAAGAAGGCGTCGTGACCTTGGGTGGTTATTGTTCTGGTTTTATATTTAACCAAAACAATAACGAAACGTTGTGGTAGTGAAAAGTGTAAGCGATGCGTTTTCGTATTTTTGTACGTGGATAAGAAAACAAAGAAAAGAGTGAAATATTGACACTCGTTGTTTTTGTACGGTAAAAAAAACGAAGATAGAGATATAGTCTTTTATTTTCATTCTTTATACGGGGATATAAACAAGAGAAAATATTAGAAAATTCTTCAAGAAAGGATTCTTTAAATTTAATTATAGTCATATTAAGTGTTGAAAGCGAGATGTATTTTTTCGTATAGAGTATATAGAGATTTCATATTTTTTAAGTTTAGTACCGATTAATCCTTATAAAGTTTAGGTATTTATTTTTTCTATTTTATTATTAGTATGTTTGTTAAATGCAATAGATAAGTGTAGGATTGCATTTTTATTTCCGCTGTGTATGCGATCTTTCAGTTAGTACTAGAGCCAACATTGTGTTCACGTCATAATTGAAAAATGACCAATAATTTGTGTATTTTATTGTATTTTTTGTTTTAACACATAAAAATTGTTTATTTAATATACATGAGAACATCTTAGCTTTATTTTGAAATTGGCTTCACCGAAACCGACTTCATTTCATGTTCTTTAAGCATACAAACGTTACAAAGTAAGTTAGAAAACATCCATATTCTTTCTTCATTTTACATAGAAATAACGAAAAAGAAGAATCAGTAATATATATACAGTAAACGTACGAAAAATGAGAGAAAGATCGGAAATGTACATTTTACATAATAGAGACCAACTTCCTTTTGACATTCAATGTGAAATTGGTTTCACAGAAAATGAATACTCATGAAATGCAATTGTCAGATGTCGTACGTTAATGCAAAAGTTGTTTAAAAGCTTTTGGTACGGCAGTCTTGTGACTTTACATGCAATTAATCTCTTGTACTGTATATTCCCTTTAATTCTTTATAAAATTTACTAATTTATTAAAAAAAATAAAAGCCCTACATATGTTGTGTTTTTATGGAAAAACCATTAAAGACAAATTCAAGATGTTGTATGCATAGAAGCCTTTGACAGAGAATGCATGGTTTGAAAACCGAAAATGTGTGTAAAAGCATTTGGATAGATGTGCACGGTAAATTTATATAAAGCACTTGGGAAAAGCATTTGACAGATGCTTTACATTAATATATTTTTATGGATTTTACCAGCATAGTTCAACTATTTATCTATTTATGAAATTAGATCGATAAATGTTTATTACATTCAAAGTTTCTTGTACGAGTGTTGTCTGAAAATGTGATATGATCACTAGTGTTATTAAAATTGTTTTAATAACATGAAATCTTGAACTTTTAAAATTATTGAGTTTATTTTGATATAATATATGATATTTTATCAAAAAGGAATTTTCACCCAAGTAGATAATAATATTATTTTCGTTTACAAGGAATAACCTGATAACCAGGTGACTTGTAGTTCATGGATAAATAATATTTTCTATTCATACGATGCATGTGTGAGGAAAAATTACTTAATTTTATATTTATGGCCTAGACTATCTAGGGAGTATAATATTAATTAATTCTCCATCACTTGGATGGATAAATTAAATTATACCAATAGGAACGACCTAACAATTAGGGAGCTCAATAGTATTGAGTCTACTATAAATTTTATATGATAAAATAAGAAATTTATCACTCTTTAATTATGTATGAGTAACGACTTGACAACCAAATGACTCATTCATGTTTTAAAGATGTTATATCATCATCATCATCATCACCCAGTCCGAAGTCCCATAATGAAGCGGAGTCTGGGGAGGTCTGATAGTACGCAGCCTTACCCCTACATAGTAGAGAGGTTGTTATATCATTTAGATAAAAGCCCAAGTCTTAATGATATATGATTGTGTTCTTATTTTGGTGTTTTCTTTTATTAGATTTCTCAAAATGTCTACTATATCACTGCAAAGCATTCTTTATGCTAACAAGCTAGCGGGTAACACTTTTGATGATTGGTACTACAATATAAGACTTGTTCTCATGCATTAAAAAAAACTTATTGATGTGATCGATAAACCCATGAAGGAAGCGCCTCCTAAGGGAATTGATGATGCTAATGCATTGGATGCATATTTTAAGTACAATGAACAAAGTACTAATGCCAAGTGCATTATTCTAACATCAATGAGTTCTGAACTCCAAAGATAGGGTGAAGGTATGAATCCTCTAAATATCACTAAGCATCTTAAGAAGATGTATGGGTCACAAAGTAGGACTGCTAGATAACAATTATCTAACTCCCTATTTAAGTCTAAATTGAAGCCCAAATCTCCTGTGGGACCCCAAGTTCTTAAGATGATTGATCTTATAGAACAACTTGAGAAGTTAGGGTGTTCACTAGGGAAAGAGTTGTCACAAGATTTGATCTTACAGTCTCTTACTGATATTTTTTCACCGTTCATTATTAATTTTAACATAAACAAGATGTACTGTGATCTTCATGAAATGTTCAACTTGTTGATCAATTATGAAAATCAAGTAGCATTATCTAAGAAGGTGAAAGTGTTAGGGTCTGTGAACCTGGTTGGCAACTCTTCTAAGCATAAGTGGAAGGGTAAGAAGAAGCCCAAGAAAATTCATCTTGCGCCCTAGGGTGTTTGGAACAAATCCAAAGGTAAGGAGAAGAAAGTTAATTAAAAGGAAGCTGAATGTTTCTTCTGTACGGAGAAGGGACACTGGAAGAAGAACTGCCCAAAGCATTTGGCTACTTTGAAAGGCTCTAAAGGTGAGGCATTTATGAAAAATGTTTTCATGATTTCTTTATCTACTATTGATTATACTAAATGGGTATTAGATACTACTAGTAGCTTTAACATCTACAATATGTTACAAGGTCTAAGGATTAGTTGGAGATTGAAGAAGAGAGAAGTAAAGCTACAAGTTGGGAATGGAGCAAGTGTTACTGCCCTAGCTGTAGGAACTATTTCTCTTGTTATGCTTATGGGAAAAACTTTATTATTGGAAGATTGTTATTATGTTCCTAAATTTGTTTCGAATATTATTTCCATTTCGTCATTAGACAAGCGTGGACTTTATACAATCTTTAACAATAACCAATGTAATATATTTCATGGTGATGAATTATATGTACGTGGTTATTTACAATATGATTTTTATGTCTTACCTGAAATAGTTATTTATCCAATTATGAATGTTTCTGGTCAAAAAAAGGAAGAAAGATAATCAAGCATACTTTTGGCATTGTAGACTTGGTCATATTGGTGATAAAAGAGTAAACAAGTTGCACAAGGAATGGTGCCGTGGTCAATATGATTATGAATCTTCTGAAACTCTTGAATCTTGTCTCAAAGGCAAAATGACTAAATCTCCTTTTAATAGAACTGAGAGAGCTAGTGAACTTTTAGGACTCATTCACATTGATGTATGTGGGCCTATGAAAGTTCAAGCTAAAGGTGGATATTCTTATTTTATCACCTTCCCTGATGATAAGTCAAGATATGGATTTATGTATCTAATGAAACACAAATCTGAATCATTTGAAATATTCAAAAGATTCCATAGTGAAGTTGAAAAACAAACTAGTAAGAGTATAAAGGCACTAAGATATGACCGTGGCGGTGAGTATCTTAGTGATGATTTTGTTGATTATCTAAGGCAAGATGGAATCTTGTCCTGGTGAACTTCTCCAAGAACACCACAATACAATGGTGTTTTAGAAAGGAGAAATCGAACTTTCTTGGATATGGTGAGATCCATGATAGGGTTCACTGATCTTCCCATCTTCCTATAGGGATATGCTTTAGAAGTCGTTACCTATTTATTAAACAAAGTTTCCACTAAAGCAGATACTAAAACTCCATATGAGAAGTGAAAAGGACGTAAGCCTAACCTAAAACATTTGAAAGTTTGGGGTTGTTCAACTTATGTCAAGGGATTGTTGCCAGATAAGCTTGACGAGAGGTCTGACAAGTGTAGATTTATTGGCTATCCTAAGGAAACTATGAGATACTTTTTCTATCACCCTTATGAACATAAAATGTTTGTGGCCAGAAAAGCAACCTTTTTAGAAAGGGAGTTCCTTAACGAAGGAAGTCATGGTGTAGAAATAGATCTTGATGAAATTCAAGATTCTGATGAATCAACGCAAGCTCAAGAGCATCAGATGCATGTTGAGCAGCCTTTACTTAATGTTTTGAAATTAATACATAGGGTACTAGCCTCATTTGTTGAGGAGAATAGATCAGTTAATGAACATGTCTAAGAACCAGTGCAATAATAAAATTAAGTAGAGGAAGAACCTATTGAACATGAGCATCTTAAAAGGTTTACTAGGAATCGTCATGCACTAGATAGATTAAACTTAATGGTGAAAGGTGAAAAGGATAATCATATTGATGATATCCCACATGTTGATGATGACTCTAAGACTTACGAAGAGGTTATACCTGAAAGTCTCGGCAACGTCGGTGGATCGATACTCCAAAAGTGCCTCTATAATGGTCAAAAACACATATCACAATTTGTATAATCATAAATGTATAAAAGTGCACATGCGGAAATTAAAATGTGTACAATGCATGTTCGTGACAATCTCGGCATTGTTTCAAAAATCTCATCATAACATGTTCCCCTAAATTTCAGAAATCCATTGACACCAAAATTACTCAATTCGGACTAGAAATGAAGAAGTTATGGCCAAAGCACTTTTCAGACCATTACAAAACCGAGACTGCATGTTACACCTAACTTCACTCCAGAAATTGAACATCTTAGAAGCTAAATTGTCATTCGGCTCCTTCAGATAACTTGTAGATCCATGTCTCTAGTTTAATTTGCAATAAGAATCAGATCGATTGGAGCTCTATAGCTCAAGATATTTCCAAATTACTGAAGCATGTTCAGACTTTATCCACCGATCATCACACTTTGGTTCAGTCCACCCTTATTGATTTAATATCAAGACCAATCAATATGATATGGAAAGATAGGAAAATGTCTTAGGAATCCAATGCTTCAAAAATCAAATTGATCAGAGGTCGGACGAAGAAGTTATGCTCAAAAGAGTAGAGGGAGGTCGGTCAGCCAAAACTTCGACAGAAGTGGCCGAGCAATGCGCCCACGCGGACGCTCAGCCAACTGACCGAGCGGTGTGCACGCGCCCGTGCAGGGCTCTCGGCCGATTGGCCGAGCGGGGCGCTCGCCCATGCTGTTCTGACCTCACAACTTCAAACCTTCATATCTTTTGACTCCGAACTCCAAATTTTACAAACTTGGTACCGTTGGAAAGATAAAAGATCGATCTACAATTTTCATGAACGACTCAAAAACAATTTAGGTTTCTAAAGGGGTCAAAATTTCATTCGAAGATGACCGACCGATAATCTCCTCATAAACAGTACCAAAACTTGTAAACATCATAACTTTTGACCCAGAACTCCAAATTTTACAAACTTGGTGTCTATAGAAAGGTAAAAGGACGTTCAACAACTTCCATGAACAAGGTAAAAGCAAATTCAATCCAAATCAACCTAGAAAAATTCATCAAAGTTTCAGGTCACAAAATTTGTAGTACTGTTCATGCAGCACCTACAATTCACTTTCAAGGCCAAATTCAAACCCCTTCAAGGCACAATTAAGTATCACTTCCTTCACAAAAAATGTAACCAAACTTCTCAAGTTTAATTCCAGCCAACAACCACCTCAATTTCTCAACCATATAAAAAGTTATGATCAAAACATTGAAATCTATACAAGGTCAAATTTCCAGCTTTTATACTTAAACTAAATCCTATCACTTCCGTACCATTTCTAAGCCATTTCTCACTCAATTTACTTCATATATCAACCATAACTCACTCACCTCTTTTTCTTGGACATAAGTCCACAATTTGCAGCACACACTCACCCCATCATCCATCATGTTTTACACTAAACGTTAAGCACAAATTTTACTTTCAATCATCTTAAATATCTCTACTTATAGTCATTAGATTTTACCTCATCAATCATCAATCAATCATCAATTAAATAACCAAATTACATACCCACATATACCAACAAGATTCTCGTACAATTAGGTGCTCAGACATCACAATTCATGCATTTCATGAACAATCAAAGCTTAAAACACAATCTTACCTATCTAAACTTTTAATTCTTCAATTCTTCAACTAACAGACCAACTCTCTACTTCACCTCCCATGCACGATCATCACCCAAGTAAGGGAGGTAGGAGGCTCGAGCTTGAATACATCAAAAGGAAGTACTTAAGGTAGGAGAGAAGAGTAGTGATTTAGTTAGAACAATGGAGAAAACCAATGAAGAAGGAGGAGGTGAAGGTTTCGGATGGAAGAACCAAGACACTCTTCAAAACCACCTTTTTACTCTTTCAAACTTAGGAAGAATCGTGAATGTAAGCATTAAATGAATTTAAGATGTGTCACCATGACACTTGGCATTTAATAAGAGAAAAAAGACAAAAAATACATTTAAAGAATTTAAAATAAAAGAACCCTAATAAATGTAATTTCAAAATCATCCAATACCAATGGCTCCAAAATCATTTACCCAATATTCCAGTGTCATTGGGCAGAAATTTTCGATACCGAAAATCAATCAGTCTGCCGCGTGGCAATTTTTTCGGTCCGAAACTTTTCCCTGAAAAATTCCTAAAACTCTCCAAAAATGTAAAACACATAACAGTCCATTCCAATTAAATTTTCACGCACAAAATTATATTTTTCCATAACAATATCACAGTTAGGCACATATACCGAGAAATGTCATGAATGCATGTACAGTCATTTTCATGTGCAAATTTCACTATTCACATGTAAGGGTATGCATGAACATTTCAAAACAATTCTAGACACCCTTAGCCCTTTCCAAATTACTATTCTACCCTTCCCATTGGGGGTGGGATGTTACACCATATTTAGCAACTTTTCCATTTTTAGTGAATTTAGAAATCAGTGAACAATCTCTATCAAAAGGATTATATCCTAAACCATGTTTAGAAATAGAATATCTTTATAAAGACAACATCTTTTCAAATTTCTCATTTCCATTAGAAAACTTTCCAATCACATAAGAAAACTCTTTTCTAAGTCTATCAAGTTCACTAGATAGATTTTCTTTTTCAGCAAAGCAAGCAGAATGTTC
>JAOSBP010000204.1:712567-739366 GCA_027563825.1 Erythroxylum mucronatum
TTTGGTCATTTCCAAGGAGGCCTAGACACCCTCCTCACATGGATATCAAACTATCCAATGCTGAAATTACACATCCTGATGAGTTGGACGAAGAGTTTGATACATTTCCAACTTCCAAGCAAGGAGATATCCTGAAGGCAAGGTATGATCGGTTAAGGAACATTGCAGGAAGGTTGATGATAGTGATAGGAGACTTGGCAACTCAAATGGAGAGAGTTAGATCACTGTTAAGTTGGAGGGATCCAAGAGCCACCTTCATCTTTATGATTTGCTGTCTCATTGCAGGTTGTATCTTTTATATATCTCCATTTCAGTACATGGTTGTTCTTGCAGGAACTTATGCAATTAGGCCTCCAAGAATGCGTTCCAATCTTCCATCAATACCGCAGAACTTCCTGAGGAGGTTACCTGCAAAAACTGAGAGCTTGCTATAACAGTTAGTGGTATTCTACAACGAGTCCCGCTAGAACGCGGAATTTAAAAAGGTCTAATAATACGTAACCTTATTTGTGCAAGATAGAGAGATTGTATTTTTTTTAGTTGTGCTCGTATTTTTAGGAATTATTATAATCGTTTTAAACCTTAATATAGTGATTAAGGTCAAATTGATTGAAATTCTTTATTTTTGTCTCTTAAATAATGCTCAATTTTTTATCTTAGGAATGAAATTGTCACTTGGAAAAAGGAATTAGACCTTTTTTTTCCTATATTGACAATTTCTGCTTATAATAAATGTTAATAATATAAAAAATAAATAGTTGTAGGAAAAACACTATTAAAACAGTCCTCAAGAACGATTTTGGATATAACAAAGATCCAAACTAAGCATGCCAAAATTTATGGAGGAATCTGTAGCTAAGCCAAAAGGGTTTTATACAGTTGAAGGTTTTCATTTTTGTATTAAAATAATATTAAATTTGAAAAAAAAATGTTAATTTTTATCATTTTTATAGAAAACAACTAAAAAATCATCTACTTTGAGGTTATAAAGTAATCATAATATTGTACTTATTTTAAATCTTGTTATGTACTAACAACATAATTATAATAAATGATAATTAGTACTTCATTAACAACATTTCATCACCATTATGTTTAACAAATTAACAGATAGGTAAAGCTTGTACAATATATTCTCTCAAGACTCGAATCGTGCAGGCTTGACCTGATATTTTATGTCGACCTAAAATTCAATTCGATTGAGTTTGGACAATTCAAAGCTTGAGGATCGAGTTTAAACAACCCAAATTTTATTTAAATTAGAGTCCAAATAATATCGTTTCGACACAGGATTAGACGAGAAAGCTCAATCAAATTAGGATTAAATGATATCATCATGATACAATTTATCAAAACAACATCATTTTAATAAGTTTTGTTAAAATAATATTATTTTAATTAATTGTCACTTAGTGTTTAGTCAATTTGAATTTCTCATGATCATCCCTAACAAGGACATAATGCATGTTTCCCATGATCCTATTTTCATTTATACACGTAATGAAAATCACAATTAGTATACCAAATTGAGATAATTAGTATACCAAATTGAGATAATTTTATAGACTATAAAAAGTTTTAAAAAATCTACAAATCATATGAAAACAGCAAGAGAGTTCGATAATCCAAAATAAGTCATTTGACTCACAAAATTGAAAATTATCGATCCAAAACAACCTTTAAATGACTTATTTATGGTATTTTTCTTAAATTTTAGGATATAAGTTGATCGACTCCTCTTATAGGTTGATCTAACACCCCAAAACTCAATTTCGAAGAGATTTATGTCACAAGAGAAAAATAAAACAAAAGAGCGAGAGAAGCATTTTTAGAGAAAGTAAAAACCTTAATATTTTAAAAATTGGATTCGAAGTTAAACTAACAAGATTAGAGATTTAAGGTTTAAAAAATTCAACGATCATTATAAAACTTATTAAAGATTGAAAAAAATTAAAGAATTTAAGATATAATTGAAAAAGATTGTCTCTGGCCATTGAAAATTTTAAATTTAAATTTAAAAATATTGTTAAATAAAAATTAATTAAGTTATTTTAAGTTATAAGAACTTATTAATTAACGAAAATTGATTAATTAATTAATTAACTGGTCGATTTTTACCAAAAAGAGTTATTAAAGTAAATTAAATCGAAAAATCTAAAAAATTTGTCAATTCAAATATTTACGGTTAAATCGATCAAATAAGTTAAATATTTTAATCGTTGAAAATTAAGTGTTACAAAAATCGATTATTTCAATATTTTTGATCAAACTTTACATATTTTAAAGGAAAAGTAGAATAGAAAATCATAAGAAATTTTCAGGAAGAACCTAAAGTATCTTTTCTTAACTTTTTAATTTTGTTTTTAGTATTTAGCATGGTGGCGGTGCTTGACTCCACATTCATACAATTTCGTGCAAGAAAAACTAAACCCCTGTGTGGAAAATATTTGCAACTTTAGACATTTCGAAAAAGGGACTGCATCTGCATATGCTTTCTAGGTTTCAAACACACTTTTGCGATGCTTCCAAGAGATAAGAGTTTGAATTTCTAAACTATGTAGTTTCGCACAAATTATGAATGACCACAGTCGTTATAAGTTTTATGAACAAATAGGAAACAAAAATCAAAAGCGAAATAACACATTAATACTATAAATTTGTTAATGCAGTTTGACACACCTTGCGTACATATATGGGGCTCTGACTCAGCATAATATTTTCACCAACGACAATAGTTTTATACAAGGCTTTACTGAGTCGACTCACTCAACCCTTGACGTTACCCCTCGTTCTTACAATCCGTGAAAGAATTTCACATTCAATAGTACGACTACCTCGTACTAACTTTAATAGAGGATTTTCTCAAACAATATTTAATGATAATGAAACAAAATAAGTAACTCAAATGATTAAACAAAATTCTAACATAAACAAAAACATATGAGATAAGAAAAATAACTTTCCTAATAATTCCAGCTTCTTCGATGAAAAATTAAAAAGTTGTCCACCAATAAATCTGTTGCAGTCTTTCGATATTATCATCATAACATCACACCCACCACAGAAAAAAAAATACCCAACAAAAATTAACGTTTCTTTACCAAAACGTTGCAAAAATCTGAACTGCAAAATTCACACAAGTTGTTGAAATTTTGCGCACAACACCTTCACTGTCGACAGCCACCAAAATAAATACAATCAATATAACAAAACTCAAGCAAACACCACAAAAACCCTCTATCGAAATTTCCCTAAAAAATTGTTCAAAAACATAAAAGAACGCAGCTAGCAATCAATGATTATATAACAAACTAAAGTCAACAAACGTTTCATCTCCGAAATGTCATAAACAAAATAGCTTCAAACCCTCAAAAATTGTCGGACGTTTTTATCTTAAAAACACACCAAGACAGCCCAGAAAAAATCGTGAAACAAATCAAGTATAGCAGCTACTAAGATCACAAAAACTTCTGGAGTTTTTGTACACTACAAATCCCAAAGAACAACCACACAATCAACACACCATGGACAATGAACAGCAGCACTAGAATGATAAGAAAACCTAAAAATAAATCAGCTGCAAAATTTTCAAAGAATACCCTCAATTATTGTTGAATAATAAAAAAATGCCCAACTAAAAAAAGAACACGATATCAACGAGAACACAACATATATGCCCAAATCACCCAACCAAGTATCGTATAAACCAAGAGACAAATCTTAGCTGGAAGAAACAAAAACATCAAAGAAAAACGCAGCACAAAACCCTGCAGCCAAGGTGACGTCATTCAAAAGAGAAGTTTTGTAGCAGACGGACTTCAATCTCAACACAATCAGCTACCAAGCTTCATCAACAATATCCCTAAAAATTCAGCTACCAAATCATCCAAAATATGTCGATATTACTCACCAAAAACGACAATATGCAACCCTGAAGCTCAGCCATATTGCAACTGTCATAATCAATTAAAATTTCAGAAAATGTGCTTCCTTAGATAGATATTATCTAAAAATATCTAAGATTTTAAACCTTATCAAATTTATCTTAAAAGAGTCCCACATAAATATTTCTTCATACCATATTATTATCGGATCTTTGTCCTTGATTTCCAAATTAAAATTTGATAAAATAGTAAATTTATGTGTGAATAACCATGCTTACAAAGGTGTTTAAACATTAGTGTTCGTGTAAATGTTGTGAGAGTGAATGTTCCTAAAGTTTTCGAACCAAATTCACGTTATTTCCCAGTTTCAGACAATATTGCAAGCAGGAAATAAAAGGAAAAAATTATAGCTAAAATAGGCAATATTAGAAATTTCCTTTGAAATAAACAATACTTATTAAAATGAATTGAATTGAAAGGATAAAAATTAAATTTAAAAATTGATCGATTGAAAATTTTTATTGTTAAATTAGTCAAATCGATTAAATTTTTTAATTTTTAAAAAATAAGTATTACAAAAATCGACTTCAGTACTTTTTTATATCAAACTTTACATATTTTAATGGGAAAGTAGACTATAAAACCATAAGAACTTTTCAACACGAAGAACCTAAAGTATCTTTTTAAAATTTTAAAGTTTTCTTTTTTGTTATTTAGCTTGCGCGTGGAGCTTGACTCCATATTCATACAATTTCGTGCAAGAACCGTGTGTGGAAAATTTTTTTGCAACTTTAGACATTTTTAAAAAGAGGTTGCGGCTGCATAACGTTTTCAAGGTTTCAGACTCACTTTTGCAATGTTTCCAAGATATAAGAGTTCATTGTACTATCGTAGGTTAGATTTCAATAAAGAGTTCATTGTACTATCGTAGGTTATATTTCAAAGACACTTTTGCAATGTTTCCAAGAGATAAGACTTCAATATTGTACTATCGTAGGTTAGATTGTTCCATGCCTGGGAGAATCTAACCTACCGTATCACAATGAACTCTTCAACAACGTTGTTTTGAATATTAGACAAGATTGGTAAAAGATCCCCACTCTGAATTGAGATAAGAGTTTTATCTTCTTACAAGAGACTAAACATGAACTTACAATCAAAAACATTGTGGATCCTTGTTCTAGAATAATTGAAAGACGTAAAATAATAAATAAGCTAGCCTTCTAGGTGTTATGTACGTTATACCAAGTGATTATGTTTCTGTTTTTGTTTCTTTGGCTTTTTTATTTATGTTATTGTTGCTAAAAATATGAAAAGAATTTACCAAACCGTGCTTGGTTTTAAAAAGTTATGATCAACATCATGCCAGTTTTACTTATTTGTTACTTCTTAATATGTCAGTTTTATTCATTTATTATTTAATCTGAATGATTTTTTTATTATCACATCTACATATAAATATGTCGGAATTAACCTTTTTAATGTGTACAGATAAGGCTGCGTATTATTATATCTTTTCATACCCTATTTTATTGCAGGACTTCGAACTGGGTGTGACGACGATGATGAAACCATTTTTAAGTTTTGAGAATGACAAATTGTTAAAACTTTAAAAAAATCCAAATTAAACATGCCAAACTACTACTAGAAGAAAAGCATATTCACCCCATAAACCCCATAAATGATTATCGTTAGGGGTTGAGTTATTATCTTGTCTTTTTCTCAGTCTTTTATGATAATTTAACTTATATATATATTATTTTTGCTGATATAATTAATATTCAAGTGGTATTTGATGGACCGTTACATTAGTTAAAAAAAATAATTTGATTTGTACGAATTTTAAAAAATTAATTGCTAAATCAAAATTTTTAAAAAAGTTTTGACATTATTTAATTTATTATCTCTTTAACTTACTATACTCTAGTGGAGGATGATAATAGATTCTTTAATGGGTTTTCTCTATAGCTCCAAATATTTGTTTTTATTTTTCTTTTTACTTTGAAATTTTCCATAACAATAGAAAACTGAGATTTTCTTAATTTTCTTTTCTTTTCTAGAATTTAATATCACTTAAGAACTACTACATAATGTTTTAACAGCACAAATCCACCCACTTATAACCTGTATATTCGTACTTGTTTGGGTACGCATATTTAGTTAATCTTACTCGAAAACCTTTCAATTGTGATACAAGTCATCCTTTTTTTTTTAGTCATAGTCAATGCTCAATAGTCGTTGATATCATAAGCGTGTCCCTTGCACGTGTTCCCTTCCTATCTTTTTTTTTAAATATAATTACATTAGGTATCCTAGTTTAGCCGGACTAATCTTAAGCTTGTAAGACTTTACTCCAAAAGCCTTAGAGGAAGTAAATCTGGAACCCCAAAATCTCTCAGGTTCTTACGTAATCTGTATACTTCTGCGCACAAGAAATCGTCACTTACTTGATTGGTCAACTGCTGATTGATCACTGCCCTGCTCAGTATTAAGTTCTTTAGTTTTAACTCCCACGCTACCGCTAAAAGCGAAGCATCTGTAATTGATCCAATCAAAGAGCTTTACTCATAAGGTTAAAGGATCATCAACAAGGAGAAATTTCTATTTCCCATCCTTTTGCGTGACTCAAACTCAAGACTTTCTGTAAGAAAGAGCGTTAAGTGAAAAGTTTACATTATTTAGGTCATTCTTCGTCGTCGTCGTGTTCCATACCCAACCTTGTCCTGATATCGAGTCACTGACCTAAAGGAAAGTGAAGTTAGAAGAGGGTTGACGCTTTCTAATGGGACATTTCTTTTTGAAAAAATATATAAAGAGAGGTGGTATAAAAGTCTAAGAAAGTGGCTGAGGGTATATATATAATATTATATATACTTGATTCTAGGCGGAGAAGAGCATGCCCGGTATTAAATCATCATAAAATTGATTAAAAATTGAAATAAATTAAAAAATTTAAAAAATAATTGAAGAAGATTATCCTTATATATCAAAAAATTTAAATTTTAATTGAAAATTTTTGTTAAATAAAAATTAATCAGTTTATTTTAGTTTATAAAAATTGATCAATTAATTAATAAACTGCTCAATTTTTAATATCAAAGAATTTTAAAATAAATCAAACCGAAAAGTTGACCAATTTAAAAATTTTACTATTAAACTGGTTGAATCGGTTCAGTTTTTAAAACATTGCAAAATATAATTTATTAAAATGTTTTTTATTTAAAGTTTGGAAATTTGAAGACTTAATGTAGAAAGACTTCTTGCTTGTATTACAAACACTTTCTTCTTAAACCCTACCTCTTAATTAATTCTCATAAACTATAGACCATAAAGGGAATTTGAACGCAAAGCAGTATTTCTCACGCTATAGACTTAATTCCAAATCAAGTTATTTCGTGTAAGAGAGGCTAAGCCTTGCAAAACTTGTGCTATGTCAATTGATGGAAAGCCATAAGTCGTGTGTACATAAATACAAAAGTCCATTTACTAATATTTGTTAGTTCGTACGTTAATACATTTATGTCTAAATAATTTTGGAAGCATAGACTTTTAAAGCTGTAAATTACTTTGAATAAGAGGAAATTACTTATCTTTAGCAACTCTAAGATACAGATTAAGCAATCAAGGCAGCACAATTTGTTCGAGAATTAAAAAAAAGGAAATATTAATTACAATCTAAATTTCAATTTATGTTTTTTACTACTTTCAACAAAATATTAATTTAAACTTTCAATTATCGGAAACAGTCTCTCTATTCGATAGAGGTGCGACTGCGTATTATTAGATCTTTCCAAACTTCACGCCTCAGCGAGACTTCAACTGAATGTTGATAATGATGACTACTATCAACAAAATATCTTCATGAAATATTTGCATGACTAAATTGTTAAAATATTTTTTCTAGATGTTTATTAATTACATAGTATTTAAGATTGAGATTATAAAACTTTAAAACTAGTGTTGGATGTTATGTGAATTAATGCATTATATATGAGGTTAAGCGCATGCATATAATTAATTCTTACATGTTATTAAATAGATAGTGTAAGCATTAATATTTAAGAAATTTCTATTGTAGATGACTTCTCATTAAAATACTAATATATATGTTTTAGTATATCTATCTCCTATTGACATTTTTAAAACCTTGGTCATCTTTGCATGAATTTGTAGATGAGAGTATAAACAAATATATATATATATATATATAAATTGAATCAGATTAGTTTTTCCAATTGTATAAATTTTAAAATTTTCTATTAAACCTTAAAATTTTCGATAAATAAAGACAATCTTATTTTAAAATTTTCAATTTTATTCAATTTTTAACTAGTATTGACAATCTAATATCAGTTGAACCTTTTAAACCTTAAACATTTTGTCTTACCGATTTAATTTCTATTCCGATTTTGAAATCTTTATTTTTTATTTATCTTATACGTATAAATCCCCTAGTTAAATATTAATTGCTAAGAGAATCCTATCAAATATTATTGAGTTCCAAACAAACAAACAAAAAATCTTTAGAAACCCTTCATCCATCTGAGTTTCGTTTAGTACAAACTTTCTTTCTTCCCAATCATGTATGGAAGAAAATTGTATTTCTTCCCAATCATGATTAACGAGAATGTTCACCATCCACATGCAACAAGAGGGACGTTAGTGCTTCTGATAATTCTCCTCTTACGTATAGTAATCATTTGCTATGCGCCAATTAGTATCAACTTGTTCATGCCAATAAACAAGCAAAGACCAATTTAAAAAAATGGTTTTGTTTGAGATGTCTTGTCCAATAAATTTAATATACTATTATTTTTTAATTATTATCAATAATTCACTTATAATTTTAGTTTTATTGTTAACTTCTATTTAAAATCTTAATTATAAACTCTAAAACAGCATCATATATAGTACTGAATTTAAAATTAAAATTTTTATCAGACGAAATGATGGAAAATATTATAAAATTAAGACTAGTTTTCAAAAATTAAGAAGCATATTGATTGGATAGATCTTAAATCACTTAAGTCTAAATCTAATGGCCTTCAAAGCAATGGAGAAAGGAAAACGGAAAAGGATTGTTTGAACTTAGTGGTTTCCATGTCATGTCCATGAGCAATTCCTCTGGCTAGTGATGAAGAATAGTGTGTTGGTGGGTTGTTCGTGCGTTTTGTGGCTGATGCATCGTCCGCGTAAGAAGAAGGTTCTTTTACTTTGACCCATAGTCAGTCAAAGCTTATCGTTGATTCTCTGTCGGGAGTTAATTAGGATTTAAAAAAATTAATTGTCTTCTCAATGGTTTTATTATGAATTAGTTTGTTATTAAGTACGAATGCTTTCATGCATGTGAACTTACAAAAAGAAGCATAATAAAGTAAAAAATTAAAAATACCTTTTTTGGTAGGTGAGTAAAGATAGCTGACTTGAGGTCAACCCAACGATAGCTGACTTGAGGTCAACCCTTTATTACTTTACAAGTTCTTCTATAAAATATAAGTTTTATTATTTTATAAGAGACTAGAATTTTTAGATTTATCAGTGATAAATGTTTATGAAGTTTATTGATAAGGTCGTGAATAATGGAAAATACGTTATTTCTATTTTATTACCCACGAGCATTAGAATCACAGTTAAAAGTAAGATTATGTATTATTGAACCTCTTCAAACTCTTCATATTAGCGAAATTTATATTGGGCTGTTGTTGTTGTTATTGAGCATTAGAATCACAATTTTTAATGACTATGTGGTGATCTTTAATTATAAAGTTGATTTTAATTTTATAGACATCTCTAGAATTGTTATATACTTTATTGTTGTAGCAAATTTTGAAGTTTTTATATTAAAAGTTAAGGGTTCAATTTATGATTTACTATAGAACTTAAGAGTTTATAAAATTTGCAATTTTTTAAATAATTATTAAATTTATAAAATTAAGAAAATCTTTATATAAAATTTAAAAATAAAGTAAAATTAATTAGTAGTTAAGAGATTTAGATAAAAAGGAAGAGTTAAAACAAAGTTTAGACATTGGAAAAACCGTTATCCCTTTTTAACATTTCCGATATTTACATAATCACAGTTTTTATAGAACCTAAATCTGGATATTCTTTGTTCTTTTTCCTATTTTTAGTCGAAATTTAGTATTATTATATTAATAACCTAATACGAGGATCCAACCTGCAACAATTCATGTTCATATTTCACTTAAACTCTACCTGATAAATGTAGTAAAACAACAATCTCAGCAAGCATACTGTAAGAGATAAGAGCCTAAACTTGTATATTATTACATGTAACTATCACCACTATTCTTAATTACCTTGCTTAAGCCTTACAAAGACTTAAATATATTATAGAATAAAGAGTCAAATCAACATTATGGACTCACTTAATGTAAAGATTGATATCGATTTTAATTAAAAGTTAATCATTAATGAGATTCCAAAACTTCTCTTGTCCTTTACACAAGCTCCTCTCTTCACAAGTATACTTAATTAAAAAGATGTCAATTAGAAGGAATGGTAATTTACCATAAGCTCAAATTTAGTTAGGAATTAAACTAAGTTTTAGGGTAATTAAGTTTAATTCACTGCATGACTCCAAATGTCTTTGTAATTACGTTTAATGCACGGGCATGACTCCAAATGTCTTTGTAATTACGTTTAATGCACGGGCATGACTCCAAATGTCTTTATTTGTTTAGTCTTCTTCCCTCGAGTCTATCGAAGATTTGATCCCAACCCTTGGTTTTAGCTTTTACGAGTTATAAATAGGCTCCTTCTCTTCCCCACTAAGAGTATCATTAACTTAAAAGCCTTTGTGGTTATCAAATCCTATTGCTCTTAAAAGGTAAGAGCTATTCTTTGTTGTTTAACAAAATGATCCAATTGAGTTCATAGCTTCAAGTTCCTTCACCTTTCTTTTGTACTAATCACTTCAATTTCTTTTTTTAATTACGTATCCATCACGTAAACCATTTTATATAGTATCCATAGAATGTTTTCTTTTATAGATATTACTTCAATGTTATAATTAATTTATATGCGTCGCATGTACATATTACATCTTTTTATTTATATATTGACAATAATTATGACATAATCTTCTTGATTAGGTACAAAATTTACACGAATTCCTGATTAAGAGATTACCAAATTTGCTTGCTCTTGCTCTTATCTTATCACTTACAATATAATCATATGAAACTAAGCAGGTTCTCAACTCACAAATATGGTTTCTTATGGCAATGGTCTTCTGGTTCTTTTCCTGGCACTGGTAAGTCCCGTCTGTTACAGTGAGAAGTTGACAGAAAACTCCGATGAGTTACTGTCGGTAACAGCTTCAGGTAAAGGTACTCATGAAGAGTCTGCAACTTGTAATGCTGATCCTAAGGAAAAAAGATGGGCAGTTCTAATTGCAGGGTCGCGAGGCTATTCGAACTACAGGCATCAGGTGAATGAACACACCGAGGAAAAATAGAAAACATGAACTTTCAGTTTATAAGTGTGAAAAAGACAGAACTCACTCACCCTTTTTTCTGTTTTTGAGATTGAGAATTAGTAACGTAAAAGTTAGCAATTATTAACATGGAAAGCAGCAAAACAGTCATTAATATGGTTAGTAACTACTTTTCTTTTTTGTTGCTTGATGAGATTAAATTTTCTGTTTCGTGTTTTGTGTGTTCCAGGCAGATATATGCCATGCATATCAGTTGCTGAGGAAAGGTGGACTAAAAGAAGAAAACATCATCGTTTTCATGTACGATGATATTGCTTATAACCCAGCAAATCCGAAGAAGGGTATCATCATCAACAGACCTGGTGGTGAGGATGTTTATCATGGAGTTCCCAAGGTTGGTGGCGCTTTTGATCATGTTTCCTCCTTTCTCAGCCTCAAACGATAGCTTTAGAATTATAAATAAATAAAAATTAATGAAATATAACATAAGGTAAAACAAAAAGAATATGTTGAAAGGAGTTGTATAATATGATCATATGTATATAAGATTTGGTATAATTAACCAAATATTTAAAATAAAAAATCAAACCATATAGAGACAACTCTAACTAATCCAATATATTTAAAAAATGTCTTTCAGTACTATTTGGAATATTATAAACAAATAATATTTTTTAAAATAAAAATAAAAAATCAAACCACAAAGTTCACTATAATTATAACCCAATATTATACTATATAGCATATATACTTAAAAGTAAGTCCTTATTTGTAATATTATAGATAAATATATTGACGGATATATCCTTACGAGCTTTTCTTTTCTTTGTTTATGTTCAAAGGATTACACTGGGAAGAATGCCACGTTACACAACTTATTTACTGTTCTCTTAAACAACAAAACTGGAATCAGAGGAGGAAGTGGCAAGGCTCTGGCAAGTGGTCCAAACGACCATGTTTTCATATATTACGCTGATCATGGAGCTCCAGGAGTCGTCTGTGAGTATTAAACCTAACTAGCTAGTTCACTAATCACAGAATCTATATGTTAATTTCAGATTCTTTCCCGGCCTTTTTTTTTTGTTTTATCGTGTTTTGATATGTAAAACTATCACTTCCTGTGTTTTTCAGCTTTCATTGAGGAGAACCTTTATGCTGAAGACTTGATAAAAGTGCTGAAACGGATGCACCAAGCTAAGGCATACAAGTCCTTGGTAAGTTTAGTTAATTAATTATACAGTAGTTTAATTAATTATTAGTCTAAGTTCCATAACCAAACAATATTAAAAGATATGATAAAAAGATACTTTCTTCTTTTTCATATAATAAAGTTGAAGTCGAAAAACGCGTTAGTGTTGTTTTTTAATGTATAATGATTCTTAGTGGATATGGCCAAACCAAAGATATGATACAGAGCTGTCATATTGCAATTAGAGGATAGTTTGAATTTATTTTTAATAAAAAATTATGTCACAGTGATTAATAAATATTAATAATTTTTAGTGATTGTTAGTTTCAAATTAAAAAAATTATTTAAAAGATATTGTATTAATATAATTTTATATTATTTTTTACTGTTTTACTCGCTAATCACTAATTACATAAATAATAACCATTAAAAATTACTAAATACCAGTTATCCAATCGGTCTTTCGATTTATACAACAACAATAATGATCCAGTAAAAAATACTACTAAACGCAAGATTTGGAGTGGTCGAGAGTATGCAGCCTTACTACTAATTAATAGAGAGTTCAATCGACTTTCCACTATTATGTTAAATATTAGAATTTCTAGTTTCAATATTTTAAGATTTTGATGAGTTTCTAGGTAGGTAGTAGTAATATAAACTCAGGGTACACATTATTTTTGGAATTGCTAATGTATTCTACCTTGAATTTTTATATAATTTTTTATTGTTTATGGTGTTAATAATTACCAATTTTCACTAATTATTGATTAAATAATTTTTTTAATTTAAAATTTTCTTATTTAATATTAATAATCACTTAAGATAGTAATCAATATATCCTATATTCAATCTCTTTTTAACTCAATATGAAAATTTCTAGGTTCAATGTTTAAGATTTTGATGAGTTTTCCATGTAACTAATGATACATAATACTAAAAGGGTACACATGATTTTTGGATTTGTTAAGGTATTCTACCTTGAAGCTTGTGAGTCTGGAAGTATGTTTGAAGGTCTGCTTCCAAGCAACATTAACATATATGCAATGACTGCTTCAAACCCAGATGAGAGTAGTTATGGAACTTACTGTCCTGGAGACCATCCTAGTCCACCTGCAAAATATGATACTTGTCTTGGAGATTTATTCAGTGTTGCCTGGATGGAAGACAGGTTTAGTTCCTTATAATATCTTTTCTTTTTCCAATCTTATTCCTGATGAGTTAAAGCTCTTCTGATTTGGGTCAATTACAATGTATTCTGTTGTTATTATGCAGTGACTTGAATGATTCAAGTAAAGAAACACTACAGAAGCAGTATGAAGTGGTATATTTCTTTTGTCTCTTTTCATTTGTGTGTTTCAGAAAAATCTTTGTAGTTTAAAATTTTTTAAAAGAAATTTATGATTTTAAATTTTTTGAAAAAAACTATAATTTTTAATTATTAAAAAATCATATTTTTGTTAAAAAATAGTGATGAAATTTATGTAACATAAATATTATAAGTGAGTCAATCAATTTTTTTTATATAATGACTTAACCTAACTCTTAAAATTGACTCAAACTAATTAAACTTTACCCAAATTAATAATTTATTGTAGTTATCTTCAATTATCAATTTGAGTCGAGTATAGGTGAATTAGGCTATACTTAAGAATTAAGTTAGGGTTTTCGTATCAGTAATAATTAATTGGTCTATATGTAATACTTATATTACCTATGTTTTATTGTTATTTTTTATTAAAAAAATAAGAGAAAAAGTTCTTGAGAAATTAACAATAATAAAAAGAATTTTAATTTTTCTTAAAGTTTCTTAAACCATAAGGTAACTTATTAATATTTTATCCTACTTTTTATAACCTTTTTCAGGCTAAGAAAAGGACAGCAAGTAATGGTGATATGAGCTCTCATGTCATGCAATATGGAAACAAGAAATTCTGTGATGAATCTCTGTGTGTTTACCTGGGTCCAAAATCTGCAGAATCTTACAAATCAGCTCCATCTTCACATTCAAATTCCCTCACCCAAAGTGATGCATCTCTTCGTCACTTCATCCACAAGGTTAAATATGATTCAATCCTCTTTATTTGGGTTCATCAATGAAGATTCATACCTATAACCAGCTCCAATCGTCCAATTTAAACAGGTTAATAAAGCTCCTGAAGGGTCTCAGGCAAAGGTTGAAGCTCAAAAGAAGCTACAGGAAGTCCTTTCTCATAGACAACATGTGGACAATAGCATAAACCATATTGTAACAACAATTCATGGGACTGAACAAGTTTCAGAGATTATGAATTCTGTCAGGCCTTCAGGTCTTCCTCTAGTTGATGATTGGGATTGCCTGAAGAACTTTGTAAGTTTTCCTAATAAAAAACTAACTTCACAGCCAGAGACATATCAAATCCTGAAAAGGGTTTGTGACTACTGCTTTCTCTAATGACTTCTGTGTTGCTTCTGTTCAGGTGACAACTTATGAAAAACACTGTGGACCTTTGTCCTGGTATGGGAAGAAGTATACAAGGGTTATGGCTAACATGTGCAATGCTGGAGTGAAAGTGGAGCAAATGGTTGTTGCTTCAACCCAAGCTTGTTCTTCTACTGCCTAAAAGCTCACTACAAATTGGTTGACATCAAATAAGAGTACATACTGATGTCATATCTAAGCTTGTGTAACTGTATCCATGGTATAGGTATTTGGATGTTAAATCAAGTGAAAGCAATATATAAATAAGATATTTAGTATCTTCAACGTGATGATGTTAATGTTTTTGTCTTATTTCTTAGTTTTTGAACTAAGAAATTCTGGACCTTAAAAAACATGAAAACTGCTAAAATCATGCATTTTATTGTCCATATCTTCAAAAGATGAAAGGGACCTAAAATTAATTTTATTTGCATTTAAGGGTTACAAATTATCATAAATTTGAATAGGCTTCTCATCGAGTACTTAACTCTCGATCAAATTCATATTTGACTTTTTCAAGCTCGATTAATTATGAATAAATTAGTTAAATCTATCTAAAATTAACAAAGTAAATTAAATTTAATTACAATTTATTTATATTCAAATGCTCCGATCTAATCTCAAATTTGGCTTCAACTATTATAAACTATATTATATGGTTACAATAACCTCTTTTTTCTTTGCTAATATGAGTTTAATCAGACATTTTTATCACTATTTATTTTGACTAAACATGTAATTAAACAAGAGATGAGATGGTTAGTGCAACCTACCTGCCATTGTAGCCTTTCAAGCAAATGAGCAAACAAAAATTACTTGTTTTAAAGTCAAGTTACATGAGGATATATCTGCAAAAATCATAAATTTAATTATCTAATCTTTTCACCATCAAAGAAGCTAAGTTATCAAAATCTTTGATGCAACACCACCAAATGATAGGTTTTTCAATTAGGTTAATGATACATATCCATCTTGTGTTGATCATGTTTTATATCACTGTCAATGAAGCACGATTATGATGGCAACATGTACCCAACCCATTGAATTAAATTAACTGATGGAATTCAAGTTTTATATGGGTCAATGTTAAATCTATTCAAGTAATACGATATTATTTTAGTAAATTAGGTTAAAACGATATTGTTTTAGTTGTGTCGAGTTCAGTTTATTCCGTAAATATTTTGGTCAAATCTTACCTAGTTACCTACCTATATATGGTCCATTTAATCATGACCCGTAACTCCCGCATATGATTTGTCGCCTACTTCTCAACCTTTCGCCTCTATGATGGACAATAGGGTATGGAAAGTGTTGTTTAAAAATAAACGTTGGTTTTGTTTGGTCCCTATCTTCACCTAAACTTTAGTTGATACCATCAATCCTACCGAGGAAGAGGATAAAAGCTCCAAACTCCATAGACACTTTCAGCTCTTCGATGAAAAGGCAATAGTTGGAGGTATTTTATGGTTTTGATTAAACTTCCGCTACTTACTTGATATATATATGGTCTTTATATACATGTATTTTGTACGTAAATATTTGCATGGAATGCATACTATCGCTAATGTTTCATTTTTCATATTCAACTCAAAATTCAATCCAATTTTTAACTGAATTTATCTAAAAAAATTATACCTTAATATAACTTGTCCATCATCATCCTTTATGTCATAATATATTATTATAATTTAATCCGAGTCTAAATTTATGACTTAAGGTCCAATCTAATTTATTATTATTTGAAAATTTTATTTATTTATAAGATTAAAATTATTAATAAATATTTACTAACTTTTGGTATAAAATCCAAAATCTGTTATATCTCTCCCAATTAATAAATGCCTCCTTAATAGTTAATACAAGATTATAATGTAACGAAAGAACCTAATATCCTACATGGCACTATCCCATTGGTTGTGATGACATATCAAAATGGCCACGTAGACAAGATTCGGATATTAATTTTTTATTTATCATTTTTAAATAAGGGAAATTAATTTTCAAGTCAATCACATAAAATAAACAGTAAGAAAGTTGATGAAAATTGAGAAAATTTAACCTTTATAAATTTTCTCTCGGACAGCTTTCTCTGAATTTATCTGCAGGGATACAGACAGAGAAAGGTGTAATCTTGTTCGGTTAATGGCTGTTATCTCTATTCGCTGACCGGTGCGTGTCTTTCTTTTCTTTTATTTTCTTTTCTCTTTTTTTATTTCTAAAAGCTCGTGGCTTTTCAATGGATCTCTTTGTACATGGGCTTTTTAAGAATTTCTTTTCAAGTTGAGTTTTTGATCGTATTGATGAAGTGATTTAGTGAAATGGGCATTTGGGTCTTATGGGAATTCTTTTGTAATTCCAGATCTTTAGAGTTGTAATTTATTTGGCTGTTGGTGGTTTCTTGTTTTTGTGTGTTTGGTTACTGAGAGAATGTAAGATTGTTGGAAGGAAGGAGAATGTGTTTTTGTTACTGGTTTTAGGAAATTTGATCTTTCTGGCGTTTCGAGTGTTTGTTAGTTTGGTTTGGAGTGGGCAAGTGAGAGTTGGGTAGTTGTGTTTTCCAGGAAAAAAGATTCTTTTCTTTGGATAAACAAACGGAAATCATAAACACGCAGAGAATTCTGTGATTTGATTTCTACTAAGGTTAGTTCATTAGTATGTTTATCAGAGGTGCGAAGTGGGATTCATTTTCGTAATGCCATGACATCATGGAAATATCTTTTCTTTTTTTTCGCTTTTCACTCAAATGATTCGAACTGTGTGAACTTTGTGTAACATCTCGTGAAGGATGATAATTCTCTTTCGTTTGTGTATCTATTTTAAGATTTTTGAAGATGCTTAAGTTACATAGGTCTTATATGAAAAGGAATGGGGAAAGAATTTTCAAACTACGAGTTGCTAGCCTATGGACTTGCAAAAGTTGCATAAGCATATGGTTTATGGATTTGCAGCAGGCGCACTTATGCATTGAGAATCATGAGCTGGTATATATATTGTTGGGAACACTTGGTTGCTTCGTACTTAGCAGGGCATGCAAATTTTTTGACTTTTTATTTTTTTTGTTGAGTGTTCAAAACGTAAAGAGTTTACACGTGTGATTTTCTTCTCTGGGTCATGTTTTGATTGAGTTGATGTATGAGGAATATAAGCTGCAAGGTGCAAATATCATTGTTCATGATTTAGTCATTCTTTTAGGGGCTGATTTGTTTCAAGGTGGCAGCCAGGTTATCTATTTAACAAGGTGGTGAGTATCTGAATTAACAAGAAAATAGGTCTGCGGGATCAGAGTTTGCTGTCCCTTATCCTATGAAGTGAAAGACCCTAGATTGGATAAGCCAAAGTAGCCAAAATTCAGCAACCTGCTTCTGGGGGCAATTTGCCCAAGGAAGTGAGTACAACCCTTTCCCTGTTGCTCGAAGGTTGAACTCCTCCCATAAAATGATGATGGATGAAGATATTGAGGGTGGTAACTTGGACCCTTACTGGGAAAGACCAAGGACATTCCCCACTATGCGCAATAAATCTTATACTCCATGGGTAAGAAACTATTCAAAGAATCATATAATTTTTCCCAAGTACACTAATCACTTGTTTAACATTGTTAAGATCCGTGCATGCTAAGCTGCTTTCAATTTAGTAATTCCTATCTTTGTGTCCCCATGCCGATATATCCACTTTTCCTTGCATAGACTAAATTGATTCATACATTTGTGCAGATTTTTCGTGTTTTAATGAGAATAAATGTCCGTGTGCTAGTTGTTCTTTTGCTTTTGGTTTTTGGAGCAGTCTTCTACATCGGATTGAGAACCTCTCCAATCATAGTGTTTGTCTTCACAGTTTGTATTATCAGCTTCCTCCTATCATTATATCTTACGAAGTGGGTGCTAGCAAAGGATGAGGGACCTCCTGAAATGGCACTGGTATATCTTATGTACCCTGTCTATAGCTATTTTAGAATGAAATTTCCCAATAGAAGTTCAGAGTTATAACTGGTTGCTTATGTACCTTATTATCAATAAACCTGGTACGATATTTTTAATTTTGGCTTTTTTCTTGAATTTATGTCATTTGTAGATATCAGATGCAATACGTGATGGAGCTGAAGGCTTCTTCAGAACCCAATATGGGTCAATTGCTAAAATGGCACTTTTGCTGGCAGTGGTGATCCTTGGTATATATTTGCTCCGCAGCACAACTCCACAACAGGAATCTTCTGGCCTTGGGAGGTGACTGCATGTTAGAGATTTTTATGAAAGTGTAATTATTTCGCTTTCTGCTTTCTCACTATCATTCTTGGCCTTGTCCACACTGATGCAGGTCAGCATCTGCCTTCATAACTGTTGCTGCATTCCTTTTTGGGGCATTGTGTTCAGGTGTTGCAGGCTATGTGGGAATGTGGGTTTCAGTTCGTGCAAATGTTAGAGTATCTAGTGCAGCAAGACGATCAGCTAGGGAGGCACTGCAGGTTGTCACTTCTGTACCTCACTTTCTTCTGAGCATAGATTTATGTCATAACTAGAACATGTAACATGCAGGTAGCTGTGCGTGCTGGTGGTTTCTCTGCCTTGGTGGTTGTTGGTATGGCTGTTATTGGCATAGCTATGCTTTATGCCACATTTTATGTTTGGTTGGAAGTGGATTCTCCAGGTTCAATGAAGGTTACTGAATGTGAGTTACAGTTTCTCTTTGTTTTATGTACCAACCTATTTCCTATTTGCCATAAATAGCCAACTTGACTCTATGTAGTGACTGGAAGGGAATATATCTTATAGTAGTTGTGGGAAAAATTGCTGATGACTTTTAACTTTTAATTCCAGCTTGCCTTATGTTTATTTGTTAAGATTGATGGTACCTTTAAGTTGTAAAACAAAATATTGTTTTTGGTAGAACATGCTTTTCAGACTATGATATTAGATATTGCTTCTATTCCTGAATTAGGATGTACTTTCAATATGGAAGAGTATATATTTGTAGGATTCTTAACAAGTCTGTTGTACAATTAACCTTATACTGGTTGATTTTTGTTGATCTTCTTTTCTAGTGCCTCTTCTACTTGTTGGATATGGATTTGGAGCTTCCTTTGTTGCCCTTTTTGCTCAATTGGGTGGTGGAATATATACAAAAGCAGCTGATGTGGGTGCCGATCTTGTTGGAAAAGTAGAGCAGGGAATACCTGAAGATGATCCTAGGAATCCTGCTGTGATTGCAGACTTGGTAATTTATCCCTCTTGTATTGTCTATTTATCTGATGTTATAACAGCTATCTTATCTGTCTTTGTGTAATTCCAATATTTATTTCTGAAAATTGAATAGAACAATATCAAGTTTTTAAGTAGAAATAAGCTATGTGATCTTGTCAAATGGCTGCTATATCAACGTGCAAAAGAAGGTCCATATATAGGATAATGAATCTGCCACTTTGAATTATCTGAGGATAATTTAACACAGTTGACCTGTCCACACTCTGAAAAAGAATCTGACTGTTTTTCTCCCATATACCAATTCTTTTTCTCTGTTTTATCCTTCTCTATAACCCTTTGGTTATTGTGTGGAGATTGTTAGTTGATAAGGGAATTGATAAAGTGTTTCATAAAAGGTAGGAGATAATGTTGGTGATTGTGCTGCTCGAGGGGCTGATCTTTTTGAAAGTATTGCAGCTGAAATAGTAAGTGCCATGATACTAGGAGGGACAATGGCTCAACGATGCAAAATTGAAGGTAAGAGCACTTATATTCCTTTCATTTTGACTGAACTTTTTCTTGGGTGTTATTTATAAAAAAAGCAACATTGGTGTATTACTGTTATGATTCTCTACTATGAAGGATTTTCATAATCAGATTCGCTTAGTAGGGGTTTCGTGAGTCTTCACATTCAGCTAGATTTACATTACACGGCTGTCCCTTTTTGTATTGTGACATGTTTCTGCAATTTGTTGATCATTGAAGACATTATGAACTAAAATTACTATTGTTCTGAAATATGTTAGTTTTTCTTGCAGATCCATCGGGCTTTATCTTGTTTCCACTTGTTGTTCACTCTTTTGATTTGGTTGTATCTTCTGTTGGAATTCTATCAATAAGGGGCACTCGTGATGCAAGTGTGAAATCTCCTGTAGAGGATCCTATGGCAATTCTTCAGAAAGGATATTCTGTTTCAATAGTTTTGGCTGTCATCACGTTTTGTGCGGTAATACATCTGCTGATTCAAATCCTTTCATTTTCCTTCTAAGGGAATGTTTGCCTTTAATGCTGTGCCTTTGTGTCTGAACTTGATGAAGCACTGGATACTTGCCTTTTTCTCATTTCCATCATATAGTTATATGTGCTGTTGAATGTTGTCTCTGCAGTCAACTCGTTGGCTGCTCTACACAGAACAAGCACCATCAGCTTGGTTTAATTTTGCCTTGTGTGGATTGGTTGGCATCATCACAGCATATGCTTTTGTCTGGATCACAAAGTACTACACTGACTACAAGCATAACCCTGTGCGGACATTAGCTCTTGCCAGTTCAACAGGTCATGGGACTAACATTATTGCAGGGGTTAGTTTGGGGTTAGAAGCAACAGGTCTTCCTGTTCTCGTCATAAGCATATCTATTATTTCAGCATTTTGGCTGGGTCACACATCAGGGCTGGTGGATGAATCTGGAAGTCCAACTGGTGGGTTATTTGGTACGGCCGTGGCTACAATGGGAATGCTCAGCACTGCTGCCTACATCCTTACCATGGATATGTTTGGACCAATAGCTGACAATGCTGGCGGAATAGTTGAGATGAGTCAGCAGGTAATTGTTGCTCGCCATTTCTTTTAATGGAAATTTGGGTCGTTCAGTAAAATGATATTTTCCTCCCTTATTTTCATTGTATAGCCAGAAAGTGTGCGGGAGATCACAGACGTTCTTGACGCGGTTGGGAACACCACAAAAGCTACTACGAAAGGATTTGCCATTGGTTCCGCAGCTCTTGCATCTTTCCTTCTATTTAAAGCATATATGGATGAAGTTGCTACATTTGCTCATGAACCTTTTGATCGGGTTAGCTAACTCTTTAAGATTTTGTCTTCTTCAATTCATGGAAGTTTTCCTTACTGTTATATCTCCTTTCTGTCATAGTGCATTACTGTTTCCTGTTTCCTGTTTCCTTACCTCTGTAATTATGGCTTTTCAGGTTGATATTGCCATTCCAGAAGTTTTTATTAGTGGACTTTTAGGTTCAATGCTAATTTTTGTATTTAGTGGATGGGCCTGCTCAGCAGTGGGACGGACTGCTCAGGAGGTTGTTAAAGAAGTAAGAAGACAATTCTTAGAGAGACCAGGTATCATGGTAAGTATATTTTCTCACATTAAATTTTAGTTTTATAGTTTGCTTTTGGGTATAGTTAATCCACGAAAGTGAGAATTGCTGTCTCCTGTAATATAACACAACAGGAGTACAAGGAAAAACCGGACTATGGCCGCTGTGTTTCAATTGTTGCGTCGGCATCTTTGAGAGAGATGATAAAACCCGGTGCTTTGGCTATTATATCACCTATAGTTCTTGGTATGTTGATTATATCTTGTTTAATGTTTTTTATGGTTTTTTTTGTCAGTGATTGTGGATTACTGTTTTGTTGCTAGTTTAATTACGCTGTTCAGATTTTTTACAGAAAAAAAACCTGCAAGTAGTAGATAGCAGTCATAAACTATATTAAACTGTGGTTATAAAAATTTTACTTTAAATGTTTCATTGCAGGTTTTCTGCTGCGAATCTGGGGTTACTATACCAGGAATCCTCTACTTGGAGCGAAAGCCGTGGCTGCCATGTTGATGTTTGCAACAGTTACTGGCATTCTCATGGCTCTTTTCCTAAACACAGCAGGTGGTGCATGGGATAATGCAAAGAAGTATATCGAAACAGGCGCTCTTGGAGGCAAAGGGAGCGACTGTCATAAAGCAGCAGTTACTGGGGATACGTGAGTTTTCGAGCCATATTGAGTTTTATAGAGACATTTAGGACTTCAATGGTTATATATATCACTGATATAATTGGCCAGCTATTCAAGCTTGGAAATATAAATTATGAAAAGTTTCACTCTTTATGGTTTTACGATACTCCAAATAACTGTGATGCTTTATATTTGCAGCGTTGGAGACCCTTTCAAGGACACAGCTGGACCTTCACTTCATGTCCTGATAAAAATGTTGGCGACGATAACACTGGTAATGGCACCTGTTTTTCTGTGAAGAGTTGTTCATATCTACCGGAATTTAGCTCGGCTAGGCAGCCCCAGCCATCCTGGAGTCATTAGATGTTTTGCAGATATAGGAATAGGTATTTTATATACATCAAGGTTGCCTGATTGTTACTGATACTGAATTGTTCATTTCTGGACTATAATAAGTGATGACAGTTAACAGATGATTCTAACCAACCAAGTAGCTACAGTTTCTTTTGGATGTGTGTACTCATAGCCTGGTTACTGACATATCCGATAGTATGCTCATTGAGATTCTGTCAATCAGTTAGAACATTTTGGTTCCTTTCCTTTTGTCTAACTTTGGTTATAGTTTTTATACAGAACTGAAAAAAAGCTTTAGATTCTGGTTTAAATTGGTGAAACACATTTCATTGTTGACAGTGTACTCTCAACCTTCATGACAAGAAAGAATATTTTTTCTTAGTTATATCTATTAAATAATATATAAAAATGATTGGTGCATTAGCAAAAGGGGGATATATTTTTGTATAAATGAGAACTAACTGATAGATGCTCATTTCTTAACAATGATAAGAAAGAAAAGAATAATAATTAATTGATGAGATTATATATATATATATATATATATATATATTTTGGATTGAATTTTACTGATTTTCCAAAGAAATTTTAGCTACTTGGTTTATCAATTTATTTTGTCAAACACAATGATTAAAAAATTTAACCAACCGGTTGATTCAATCGTTTAGTCAAGTTTTTAGTTCAGTTTTTAAATTTTTTATTCAATTTACTTTAATATCTCTTATTATTAAAAATATGTTAATTATTAATTAATCGGTCAAATTTTATAAATTAATAAATTCTTATAAGCTAAAATAAATTAGTTAATTTTTATTTAACAGTTGATTTTTCAATTAAATTTCAAATTCTTTGATGAGTTAATACAATCTCTTTTAATCATATTTTAAATTATTTAATTTTATTCAACTTCAGTCAGTTTTATGATGGTCACCTTAAAAACTTTTTGTCTCACTAGTTTAATTTTCGATACATTTTTTAAAGCATTAGTTAAACCATCTATTAAGAATATGACATTTCTATTTAATGAAGAGATGAAATATACATTATAAATGTCTCTTATGTTTAATTATCCTATTCATCCTTAACGAAGTCGAAAGCTTATATTTATATATACTTTTTAACAATCACTAGAGAGAGCGTCAAAAGTTGTTCCTTTGTAATTATAAGATCACATATTCGAATAACGGAAACAGTCTCTTTGTAAAAATTATAAAAGAAAGGTTGTGTACATTGATGACTCTCTTCCAACTCTCGCAAAGAGGGGAGTCTTGTATACGGAGCACGTTGACTTTAATTTTTAAAATCATCAATTGCATAAATAGAGCTAAAATTTTGAAGTATTAATTGGACATTTTTATTTAATTAAAAAATGACTAATTATCAATGTATTATGTGTAAATGTTTTCTTTTCAGGGGTGAGATGCTTCATGTCCTCTTCACTATAATGTACACTTCACATCCCTCTTTTGTTTATTTTTATTTCCAACAAGGGAGGGGAATAATATATATTCTCTTTGTCTATTTATTTGTTTAAGCATCCATGGGCTTACCAATCCTGGAAAAACATAATTAAGATGAGAATAATCCTCCATGCAACCTTAGAGGGTGTTCCATCAACAGTGGAACATTGAAGTAAGGTTTCATGAAAAGCAAAAAAACATAGTTTTCCTTTCCTTAATTTTCTATAAAAAGTTAAAATCAGAGAATAAATAAAAAATGTAATTAAATGAAAAACTCAAATATGTTTCCTAAAGTTGAATCGACTTCAAAATTTTGTCTAAAACCTGAGGTGTCTAGAGTTGGTAATAGGTCAAGTTAGACCCAGTTTCAAGGATTTAAGCCTAAGTTCAAGTCTGATTTTTATTTTTTATTTTTAAAAATTAAAAACGATATCATTTTACGTCAAAATTCTAAGGTTTGGATCGAATTAATCTAGATAACATAATTTCAAGCTTATCTTGAAATCTAAAATTAAAAAAAAAAGTCAAACTTAGTTTAAAACTCGATCAACTTAAACTAGACCCTTTAATTTCAGGATGGACTTAACCAATTAAGTCAGGCTGAACTACTTTTTTCATTCCTAATCGTGTCCTCTCTAAGACAAAAGAAATAGACAAAACCTTTGAAAAAAGGTTAAAAGGGCAAAGTTGAAGCATCTTTAGTTAATAATACAATATTGGAGCACAAAGGGGCATGTTGTGTTTCAATCACAAAATGAGCTAATGGCAATTATGAGTTGCTAAACACTTTAGGGGGGTATTGGTTCTTATCCAACACTCGTGAGCACATGGAGTAGAAAATTTGCACTAAACAAAGTGCACCAAAACAAAAGGAAATTGCATAATAATTGACACCAACTTGCACTAGCTCTATGTGGTCAATAGATGTTACCTACAATATAAGTTATTATTAGCTTGAAGGGAATATGCTTGGCCTTGTGTTCTCTACCTCTTTTTATTCAATTGATGGAACTACTCATGTTTGTAGAAATCCTTTCTATCAAGGGAAATGAAATTTGGAAGAAAAAAAAGAATTATTAAAATCATAATTTGTACAAATTAACACTTTTTTCCTTGTCCGTACTTAGATTCAAATTTTAAAAATAAAAATTACAAAGTGCTTCAATTTTTATCATTTTATAACTTTTTAATAATAAATTTTATTCCTTTTTTTATCAGAAACAACTTGTTTATTAGGTAAGGATAAGACTACGTATTATCAAATTTTTTCAAACCTCACACATCAGCAAGACTTTTGGTGTTGATGATGATGAATTTAATGCATCCATCATACATCAATTTGTGTACTTAAGAAAATTTAATCTACCTTATTCAAAAACTTATAAAATCCTCCTCTAAAAGGAAAATTAAAGAGAAAAGATGAAAGGAGATCGAAGTCCTTAATGTTGTTCATCATCATCTACACATTTGAGGATGATGAGAAGGTGTAAGCTCACAATCCGGTGAGTAACAACCGATCATCTCCTTCTCTTTGTTAAACCCTAACTCATTCAAGACGCAAGCATTAGCATCTCTCTTCTGCTCAACAACTTTCAAGATCTTCTCAAACACAGAGACTTCACATGGGATCTTGAGCACTCCCTCTTGTTCGAACCCAAACTCCTCTTCAGCCTCTCTCAACAGAAGTCCAAAAGCTTGGTGTCTCAGGTACTCTGTTGGGATAACATATCTCTTCAACTCTTTCCCAACGCAAACAGCAAGGGACCCTTTTGGGACAACTTCATTACCACAAGATGATGATAAAGACGCTGAAGAAACATCTGTCAGAGAAAGTGTTCTCTTTATAAACTTCATCCCCTTACTTCCACTGTTGTTACTGTTGCCAGAGTTGGTGGTTGGTGTTGTGGAAGTAGCAGTAGTAGTATTTTTATTGCTGCTCTTTGGAGTGTTTGCTAGCTTCTTCCACTTCTTGAGGACCTGTTGAAGCCTAACAATGTCAGTGATCTTGTTAGACTTCTTCACATCCATGGAAGTTGACAAAGATGAGACTCTTCGTGTCTGTCTTCTGTGTG
>JAOSBP010000204.1:753061-791577 GCA_027563825.1 Erythroxylum mucronatum
TTTTTATTAAACTTCAAAAAATTTTATAAATAGAGAAAATATTTTTTAATTATATTTTAAAATTTTAATTTTATTCAATTTTAACTAATTTTATGATAATCTCATATTAATTTTTAAATTTTAAATATTTTATTTTACCATTTAATTTTCGAATTTTTGGAGGACATGTCCAGGAGACAAAATCTCCAAAGTTGACCCCACTCCTTACTCTTTCTTGAGAGTAGTTGAGTGGTGGTTATGATTAATCATTATTCACGAGCAGTGAGATATAGCATGCAATGATTAATTATTTGAAGATATGCTTTTGATTCCATTTGGATCATTTTCTCTACGAGTCAGGCTTTATCATACCCCAATTGAAGACTTGGAAATTTGTAATTATTAATGTTTTACAAATTGAATCAAAAGTAAAAAGTTTGAGATTTATAAAATTTAACTGATATTAGATAGCTATAATTCAATTAAATATTGAATAAAATTCTTAAAAATATGATTAAAGGAAACTGTTCTTGTCGATCGAAAATTTTAAAATTTAACTACAAAAGTTTTGTTAAATAAAAATTGATTAATTAATTTTGATTTATACAACTAATTAGTTTATAAAAATTGGTCGATTAATTAAAAAACTGATCGATTCTTAACAACAAAAATTATTAAAATAAATTAAACTTTCAAAATTTTTACAATTAAATTAATCAAATTGATTCGGTTGTCCGTATTCATAATTTAGTTAGCTTTGGCCGAAGAAGGGGTTTAAGCTCAAGGAAACATTATTAGATGAAAGTTCATACTTTGGACAGCAGGTTGCTGGCTATTGTAATCAAAATCATATTACTATTCTCCTTCCTATAACATAATTGTATGTGTTTAGTATCTTATGAATCTTTTTTCGAATTAATTATACTGAGCTTTAGTAATTTAATCTTTATATTTTAAAAATTATCATTTATTTTTATAATATTATTTAGTTATTATGCAAGTATTTAAGTACAAATGAAATCACTTGTGATAGTTTTACTGTTCCAACTCTGTTCCAATCCATCTCATCTATACATTTATGTGAGACCCGCTTAAATATGTGGATGAGATAGGTTGGAACAGGATTAGGACAGCAAAACTAGGTGATTTCATTTGTACTTAAATACTTGTGCTTATATAAATGTTTGGATGAGATAGATTGGAACAGGATTAGAACAGCAAATGGCACAGGTGATTATGTCCCATTTAAGTATTCATATTTCTAAAATAATGTCACATTAAAACTTAAACAATTCTAATACTGTATCATTTTTTAGTGAAAAAAATAAATGAAAAACTACTAACCAATGTAATAGTATGTAAATTAATCGAGATATAATACCAACATCTAATTTATCAAATTAATGAGTGAATATTAATAATTTATCAAATTACATTCGCTTATTAAATTATTTGAAAAGTTAAATAACATGTTCTTATTAAATTACTTGACGAGTTTTATAATAGTATAAAAATCAATCATTTCGACAAATAACTATTGAATAACTGTAATATCAATCCTTTAATCAAATGATTAAACTAGTGTAATTATAAAAATTTTGAACTAATTAATTTTTCAATTTAATTTACTTTAATAATCTTTATTGTTAAACATCAACCAATTTCTTAACTAATTAACCAGTTTTGTTAATTAATCAATTTTATAAATTATTTAATTTTTATTTAATAATCCCTTTTATAATTAAATTTCAAATTTTTTATACACAAATAATTTCTTTCAATCATATTTCAAAATAGTAATTTTATTTTATAGCAGCCTAATACATTTTAGATCTTAAACTTCTTGCTTTTATCAATTTATCTCTCGTTTTAAAACATTACTTCATTCATTTCAACCACCTCTTTGAGGGACAATTTCTTTCTTTTATGTGCTTGCTATGATAAGAAAGCATTATTGCCAACGCAATCTACTTTATAGAAGAGACTATGGAGCTGCAGATAACCAAAATCATCTGCAACAGTACATGTGAAATCATCATGCACTTCCGTACATAAAAACCCAAAAAACAACAATCTAATCATAAATACATGCACAACATAAGAAGATCATCTTCAAGTTTCAATGTCAGGTTTGGAAATGAGACAATATTAGACCTTTTTTTCCTATAATTTTGGTTCATTATTATACAGGAGTTCTCAGTAACTTGCATGGCAACCCATATTTCCACCAGTCTCGTGTCTGCAAGGACTCAAGAGCAGCATACTCCAGCCACCTTCTTGAAGGGTGACTTCACAATCTAAAGATGAATGTCTACAGTAGAGAACATCTCCAATATCAAATGATACAACAAATCGAATCATTAGCAAAATGAATCTTCTGATAAATTCTTAAATATGTAAGTCATTTTCGATCGAAACATGAAGTTTGAGGGTTATATGGAAAAGTATACAGATCACAGATGTTTCATAAACATGTACTCATGCAATTCAGGACAAGATCACCTTCCAGTTATTCCATTCCTACCATGTTCTATGCACAATTTATATAAAACTACGTCGTACTGTGCATGAAACATAATAGGAACAGAATAACAGGAACAGGTGATCTGAACCCATGCAATTCAATATTTGAGAAGTAAAAGAAGGTAGGGTCAATCATTCAGGTATATCATTGCAGATCACAATGGCTTTACTCCTGCAATTCGGGGAGACGCACAAACTAGCAAAACATGGTTTCTATCTCTTGGTGTATAATTTTATGGCTTATGTTCATAACTATGAGTAGAAATTACAATCATTTACAGGTCTTGGATATACAATATTCTACCACACCAGCAAAATTGCTATGGATGAACACACAATAGCGAAGTGATAATCTAGAGAAAAAATCGTCAACCTGATCATTTGTGTACTTCCATGAATCGGAGGCCACAGCAGCCACACACCTGCATGATATATGCGGCGACTCTGATTAGTTCGTACTTCAAAATTTGCATCCCTCTGGAATATGATCCTTTTATCAAGCTCCCAAAGAATATCAAGTTCTGTTTGTCCTTGAACTCACATCAGTCTCAGATTGATTTCTCTTTTTCTATTCTGGCCCTGCTACCTCTGATCTTGAATCAAGTTTTTAGATGACTTATCAGATTGGCCTGACGGAAACAAAATGAAATATAAGCTGAATAGTAATTTTTAAAAGGAGCTAAAACAATTGAATTTGTAGTAAGAACTCAGCCACAAAATGACATGCAAATAATCAAAAAGAGAAAATATCAACGAGAAATTGAAAAACAGAAGGCATCCTATGAAGAATTTTTTATATCAAACTTTTCACTTTTCTGGTAAACTGCAGCATAAATTTGGCTGTGACAATGAGCTGCAGTACAATGAGCAAAGAATCTACAAGATGTAAATCACAAACAATTTAAATTTAGTGAGCAAAAAGAAAAGATATTGGTTGCGCAGATTTAGGGGAGCTCACAGTACATGCATACATTAAGTGAAGAGAGAAATGATGTAATGGGACGATCAATTTGTTTTAATTTTGCAGTTCAATAAGAGATCTTAAAGTCATAGTAAGGAACTCTGAAGACAGACCAGAGTCTGGCATGGAAACAAGTTAAAACATCATTATCAAAATTAGGAATATAATGCCCAAAAGGGTTACACCATTGCTGGATTCTGAAGCCACAATTATTGAGTGCATAAAAGTCCAGTAATTATAAAGACAAAAACATATATGACAATATACCTTTTCTTATCTTAGGTGGTCTCATAGATCCATTTGCTACTGAAGCAGGAGAAACAGGCCTTTTAGGAGGCACAGATTTCAACGACGGTTCTGGTTTTTTAGAAGAAATTAGAGATGAGAAAAGAATGGCATCAACTGCTTGACGCTGTTGCTTCCTTTTTGTGATCAGATCTTTAGTAGTACTGTGATTTAGAGCTCTATCATCTTTGACTTCCCCAACCTTTTGATTGCTACCAGATGAAGACACTGAAACTTCTGAATTCCTCTGGGATAGATCACGCTCCAGATGTTTCTTAGGTTGTTTCAACACATCCATTTCCAACTTCTTATTGCCAACACTTCTTTCTTGTTTAAAATGGTGTGGATTATCTTTCAGGTTTTTGAATTTATCTTTTCTGCCACCCATATAAGAACTCCCAGAAATTAGTTTTTTCTCAATTCTATCTTTACCTTTGTTTTCATCATATGCAACTTGTTCTGAAGTTGTGGAGTCTACATTCTTTGACGGTCTTTTTTCACAATTGGTATCTGCAGAGTGAACGTCTTTCTTATCTTGACCAGTTCGAGCATCTCCAGGTCTTTTTTTTCTGTAATGGACATCATCAGCCTTCCTCACAAAATCACGAACACCACCAGAAACTTTCCCTTTAGATTGATCCTCTGAACTGACTCTTTTCTTTTGCAAGGCATCCTTCCCCTTCCACTCATTTTGTTTTTCCATTTTCTTGGTATCTCTACAATGCTCAGAACCCTTTGCCTTCCCACAATGACTATCAGCATTTTCTGACAAATTGTTATCACCAGTAGATGACTTAAAGGACTTGTATGGCCTTTTAACTGAAATTATCGAATTTCTCTCTTTAGCATCCTTCACCAGAGCTGCCCAGTTATGGTTTGACTGTAAGGTTCTTGAATTACCCAATATCCAAAGGGATAACTTAGCTCTTGTCAGAGCAACATTCATTCGTCTTACATCAGCAACAAAACCGATGCTGCTAAAGTTGATTCCATTTGCAGTTGAACACGAATTAGAAGCTCTAACAGTAGAAAGAATCAAGATATCAACCTCTCGGCCTTGAAAGCCATCAACAGTATTAAACTCCATATCAGCTATAATATGTGATCCAAATGCATTAGAAAAATGAGATCGCAGAAGTGAAAGCTGACACTTGTAAGGAGTTATGATGCCAATTCTTCCACCAACAAACTCAGATGGGTACCTACATAAAATTTCAAAATATACAGCTCAATGAGGCCCTAACTCAATATTAGCTCTGGACTACTAGCCAAATCTATTCCATGAAAATTATCAACCAATTAATAAGAATAAGACCATTTATATGACCACAAGTTCCACTGGGAACATAGAATACCTCTTCTTGAAGAACCGAAGTAGCTCAACAGCAGCTTCAGCTTCGTGCTCATTATAAAGGGAGAGGGCACCACTATTCTTGCCATGAAGCTCCAAGCCATCTACGATGTCATAGAATACATATGGGCCAAGACCCTCTGTCTCATGGAACGGAGCTGACTTGCTCGATAATTGTCCCCCATTGAGCAACTTACCTTCATAAAAATGCAAGGACGGGAATTGGCAAATCTCTGGGTGCATCCTATACTGCAACAGTAGGAAACTTGTGAATATAGTTTTCAAAACAAAGGGCACATGGCCAACTATATATTCATATCCGTCTACTGTGTTATCGCTTCACTCTTTTGCAGCTGATTTCAAGCAAACATTACCTACCTAGAGAAATGTTAGCAGACTTTTACATAAAAGTAAATAATTTAACAATTAAAGGAAGAATAAGAAGAAAATTAAAAAGAAAACAAAACTATCAGACATTTTGGACCTAGAGGCCATATTACCCTTATAATAATGGACCCTTTCCCCCTTTCTACATGCAATACATGGCCATCTAAAGACGTCTTTTGAAATGTTCGGCGTATCTTTGTCTTCAATTGCAATAGATGAAGATTACTTCCAAGAATAGCAACCACGATATCCTAAATAAATTCAGTTGCCCAAACATGCATCCTAATTGAAGAAGTTTCAATCAAATCTCGTGGAGATTTAGAACAATTATAATAGCAATGTTCTTATATCAGTCAGCAAAAGTAAATATCTAAAGCAATTTCTTTACCATCATTCTTCAAGAATCAGAAAGATTATACAACCCAATCCTAAAAGTATCCAACAATTACTCCACTATATTTACAACAAATTAAAATATGGTTAAAAAAATAAAATAAGTTACATAGGAAGCAGCAGAATAATTTAAACATGTAGAAATTCCCAGCAAGCAATAACGTGTAGAAGCACATATAAAATCATAGGTCCAGGATTGAATTTAAGGAGAAGTAGGAGATATAAGCATCAAGCTCTGTGTGTGTGGTCTCATATGAATTACATAAAACAGTTAGATCTGAAAGAGTTAAAGGTCTACTAAAGGTGATGGATCCGAAGGAACTATCTTCTTCTGATCCTAGTCAATGCATCATTTTGAAGAATGTTCTAGTGTTTAGATTGACTGCCTAAAATTATACTATTAAATAAAAAAGAGGGGAGAAATGAGGAGAAAATTATCCCCTTAATAACCCAAAAAGGAGAAAGTTGGTCCACCTGTTGGGTGAGCATGGTAACAGGATGACCAGCCCTTTGTAAACGTTCAAACATGCTGCATGCATACAGAAACTTGCTTGCAACATTAGAGAGAACAGTTGCCGGAAGCTGTTTTGGATCACCAACCTTCCACAAGAGAGGTCAAACACTTCAGTGCAATCCCAAAATGATACAGAAGATTCACGAATATAATGCACAGGATAGTTTTTACCATGATGCATTTTGTTCCGTTGGACTTCAAAAGCTGAAGAGGAATCAAAGTAGCAGGTTCCAGGGCCTGCAAAGACATCATTTAATCTAAGTGAGAAGAGAAACACTAATGCAAAAAAATAATAAATAAAAAATACTTTAGAAATGAAAGATAACTGAATAAGAAAATTTACTTGTGCTGCTTCATCAATGATGACTGCGTCAAACAGTGCAAGTTCAGATGGATTTCCAAACTTACAATTTGACATAGACTCAGAGCATACTCCAAAGAGATCTCCACCACATCCACTTAATGTAGTTACAATTATTTCAGCTTCCTTTAATATTGACTTTCGCAATTTATTTTTCAGCATTTTAATTTCCTCACTAGTCTTTTTCTCCTGAGCCTGAGCAGCACTCAAATCTCTGTACATTTGTTTCTTTTGCTCATATAATATTCGTAGCTTTGCCTCTAATTCAGCATCAGACATCTCTTTTCCATCATCACCCTTCTGCATCTCATTTTCTGAGGCACTTTTATGGTCAGAATTTCCATCCCTCAAGTTAGCACGCTTAGCCTCATAGTACCTGATACGATCCACCAACTTTTCAAGGTTAGAGCGCAATGTTGTTGAAGAGTCTCTCCCCAAATCATTCTTAGCATCAATCAAGTGCATCTTCTCTTCTGCAAGGCGATGCTCAACAAGAGTATCAATATAGAAAGGAAGTGAACTCTGATGAACTGATTTTGCATTGCCAACCCTCACAAGATATGGTTTGTACATCTTCCCTTCACTTCCATAAAGGCCTTCAATGGAAATTCTTGAAACCAACTCATCAACTGCAGCATTTGATTGTGCACAAATGAGAACCCTTCTCCTAGTAGATGTTTCAGGTGACTTTTTGCTCGTTTCTTCATTCTCATTTAATTGTCTAGCCAACGCTGCATCCTGCCATGCCCTTGCGATTGCAACAGATTGACTTATCTTGGTCCTGGTATTTATTCCCAAATCATTATCTTGTTTTGAACGTCTAATCTTTGGATTATTTGTGTCCTCTAGTGAAGCAAGGAACACACTCACAATGGCCACTATGGTTCGAGTCTTTCCAGTCCCTATTAGAAGGTCAATCACAATAAAAATCCAGAAAATCTAAGCTCTGGTAGGAAGATGGATTACAAATCATACCTGGAGGACCCTGAATAAGGGTCAATTCAAAGTCTTTCTTAACTTTACATGAACCAAATGCAACACTGATGGCTTGCAGCTGGCTTTCATTAAATGATGCCTTCAGTATCTGCTGCAAGGGCTGGGAAAGGTTAGCAAGAGCCAGTTTTCTTGATTTATCATCACTGCTAGAACCAGTGGTAGGATTTAGAATAACAGAGAGGATGGGAATATCCTTTAGTGATGATAGGGCCTGAAATTCGCGAAGTTGGGGCGTAATGTTCATTATTCGACTAGCATGCCATTTGCTGCGTTCAACAAGTTGCCTCCTAGCTTGATTTAGACGTGGGGAACCATTCAGAAAATAGAATCTAATGAGAAGAATACTTGCCCTTCTGTTATTGTCCCTCTCACGTCTCTCCACCTGAAAAGCAGGATGGTTACATCAGCATGCATTGTTTAGAACTCAGGAAACAGCTCAAGGGTTGAACAAAATGTTCTAGGTATACAACAATAGATCAACCAGCTATGAGCCTATAATTTAGCAAGACTTCACCATCATGAATCATATGAAAATATTCATAACGGGCATAAAGCTTTCTTTAAGCATAATAAGTTTGTGCATGTGGATTTACACACACAGACACACAGAAGACACGAACACTTGACGTGAAAGTCATCCAAATCTTCCCAAAAACAATCAGGAAAGAAAATAAGATACCTTTCCAACCATATGAAGATCATGGGATTTATTCTGTGGAACCTCTTTTGTTAGTAAAACAAGGTCATTTTCCACGAAGCTTTTAGATGATGAAGAATCATGGTCATCATGGACAAAGCGAACATGATGAAAATCATCAATCCTCTCAATTGACAACACAGATAGACTACCATTATAAATCTCCTCCCATGAAGAGATCTCCAGAAAGCAACTATGTAGCTGCGCCTTGAACTCCTCCAAAACCAATGGCTGAAAAATGTCCACATACTGCTTAGGTGATTGAAAACACACAGGAACCTCCTTCAATTTACTTGTCTGTTTAGTGTTTTCACTTGCAGTTGCTAACCCTACCATGGCAAAATAATCTATTTCCAATATTTGTCTATACCATTCATCAAGTCTTGGTGGCTTGAACCTTTTGTCTCTAGCTTCACGTCGGTGTAAATTTCCAAACCTACTATCAGATGGTGCTCCAAGTTGTATAACCTGTCTTTTAAAACCAGGAGCAACCAACTTTGTTGCATTCAACTGCTGCAGCCTGATAGATCTCGGGAAAGACTCCACATGCTTATTGTTAGAATCCCTCACTAAATCTTTCAGTACTGAGTCCCTTGCTTCAGAAACCAAATTGTTGCCTACTTTTTCAATATCCAAAGACTTAATAGATTCTTGAAGGAAACTCCCAAAATCAGTTCCATATTGAGATGACAAAGAATCATCTATACTGCCTTTTGGCTTCACTTCTTTACTCTTGTCTTCTCTTCCTTCTGATTCAAGTCGAGCAGCTGGTTTGCCACCTAACTTATCAACATCTAGCTTCTGAGAAATCAGGCCAGATCCATCTGCAGCAACCTTCTGTTCACCAGCATCAAGTTCATCCTTTGAAGTATTAGTGCCTGGAACATCCATGTCTAGAATGCCAACTTGTGAAGCAGTTTTAAGAGAAGTTATTTTATTTTCATCCAACACATTACGGCCAGAATCAGAACTTGATAAGTTGACCTTCACAGGTGAAATGTGTGTTTCTGCCTCATCATCAGAAAGCACAATCACATCACTTTTATCCCTTCTATTAGCCACTAATATCAAGTCTGCAACTTGCACATTGGTATCCTCCAACTCGATAGGCTGCATAGGCAGATTTGAATGCCTTGTTACAAAAGACAAACCCTCGGGACTTGAAACTTTGTCTCTTGATCTAACCATGCCAATATTAGAAGAAGCTTCCTTAGATAACATAACACGGAGGTGTGACACTTGTTTGGCCAATTGATCCATGTCAATAATATCTACATTCAAAACGCACAACACATAAGCAAAAAGGCAAATGAGCTACAAATAGATGAGAAACACCATACTTGAATCTAAAAATGTGTGTGTGTGTGTATATATATATATAGGAATGTTTTGTGTGCTCTGATGTGTATGAGAGAGAGAGACTGTATCCTTGAAAAGCTTACCACATGAAATAAGATTCTCGATATCCGCAGCAAAAGCAGCAACTTTACTGCAAAATCTTATAAGCAGCTTCATTAAGGAACCAACCGTTTTTCTCCAGTACACAACCACAACTTTAAGTGATGACTTTCCCCAGTAAATCAAATCGTGAAGCCACATAAAGTCAAAAACATTTTTCACCACCCTTACAGAATCCACAGGATGTCTAACAGAAGGTGGACAAAGTCTTTCAAAAACAACAGGGAGTATTTCAAGTACACGTACACAAGTCATCTGTAACGTGAAGAAATGGACAGGAAGCCTATTTAAAGAAACCAAGCTGTGAAGTTGAAAGTAAACAAGCAATGCCACCCTCACCAACTCCCAAAAAAAGCCCATTGTCATCTTTGCTCTATGGGAGTGTAAATATGACTTAAAAAGAATAATGTCAGCAAATTATCTTTAAGAAAGCATTAACCATACGTAACCAAAGCACAGACCAACTGGCAAAATACAAACCCAGAAATATGGGTGAGCAAAAACCACCAAATTCTGCTCAACCCAAACCAAGCCATTAAAAAAAACAAACTTCTTCTTTACAACAAAATATGATTTTGTTTTTAAAATAAAAACACGAATATAAACCAAATTATTAATTTTTTAAATAAACTACTTGTTAGAAAAAGCAATCTAAATATTAAATATACTATTATTAAAGTGAATAGTATCTTTCAAATAATTCACTCAAATTCTCTCCTTTTCTTCTATTAATTCCTATTAAGTTTGCTATATAATTAATAAAAGTAAAGAAATATATATTTAATTTTTCAATAATTTTTCATTCTAAATATCAAAATTTTCTGCACTATATTTAATTAACCATTTAAAAAATTTTATTGTTTATAAATCATTTTAAAAAGATTATAGAAATATGATTAAATTTCTCTCCTTTTCATATGAAACTTTCCCATCAGTTAAAATATTATTCTATTAAAAAAGTAAAGAGATTTTCAATAATTATTCAAATCAAAGATATGATCAAACCAAATACCAAAACTGAACCAATTTTATTTGGATTGGTTTAGTTTGATTTAGATTTTTAGATGCTTAGTTTGGTTTAACTAAAACAAACCATTTTATAGTGGGGTTGATTTATAGTTTTGATAAAAACCAACCCAAACCACAAATTGCTCACCCCTACCCAGAAGAAAAAGATGAGGAGCAAATGGAGAGTTGGGAGAGAGACTTGAGGGGCTTCACGGCATACCTGACAAGGACTTGAATCAATGAATGCCTTCCCTTCAACCAAGCATCTTTCAATTGAAGGCCATGCAATTTGTGACAGCAAGGATTGGAACTTCTCTAGTAATTTGAAGTCTGTGCTCGTCGAATGTCCATCAACCTCCACTGTCAAAGAATCGAAGACTGGCTGCATTAAAAATCCACCTTGTGAGGAGTACTTGTTAAAACTTATATCATCAGATGACTTCTCAGGAACGACTGGGTTAGATGAATCCCCTCCTTTGATCAGCTTGCACAGTACAAATAAAAAATTTTGTAAAGTCTGAAACTTCAATAGAACAGATTCCAATTGAACCTGTGGATTTACAAACAGAAAGACGTAAGGCCAAACAAGATATTTGAAGAATTACTGGAAATCTTCATGAGCGCATGTCAACATGGAACGATTGAACTAAGAGAAAGCAAACTAAACCACATATATGCTAAAAAGGACTACTTCACTTGACTCAATATAATTATTCGTAAATGAAATACAAAGCATCATCTAGTGCCTGTTACGAAAATAAAGCAAGATCTTAGTGGGAAAATGATAATAATGACAACCAAATAACAGAGAAAATTGTCAAGGAACTGGTATCAGTGGTCACTCACCAATTGAAGAGCATGTCCCAAGCCCAATAGGACGGCTGACAGAGAAGAAAGGCAAGAGCTAAGAAACTTCAAGCCACTTGAAAGACCCCTTGTGTTTGAAACTTGCTCCAAGATACATTTACTGAATTGCCTGACATGCTGTATATGCATCAATAAATTACAAATATTTGCAGAAGGCCAATCAGATTAATTTGCATTACACACACACAGATGCCTAGATGTCACACCATATAGAACAGTCACTGAAAGTGAATCATAATAGATTAGTTAATGTACCCAACTCCTATTGCATCAACAGCAAGTAAATATCTACAATCGCTACAGGAGAACTGTTTGTAACGATCAGGAAATATGGTCATTACAAGCTGTCCTCCTGTCCGGAAGCAATTATAGAATTGCTGCAAGAGGAGTTTGTTAAATTAGGCACTAATTGTTTCCATTAGCTTATTTTGTTTGGATTCTAATGTACCCAAAAAAAAATAATGGAATAGCTATGAGTTCATACATCATTGGGATCCACAAGCAAAAGAATCAAGCTCTCTGCCATCCTTGGTTCCCAAGTCCACTGTTTTCGGAGTTCACCTTGCCCCATTTTAACTAAAAAGTGTGCAACGAATCTGTAAAATCATCCAGATAAACTTCTGAATCAATCGCAAAGCCACATGCCATTCCAAATTAAATTGCAAACCCTAAAGTTATATGACATAAAACAAATTCAGAAAATTTAGCATGCATTATTTTGGAACCTGTTAAATGCTCTTACTAAAGGAAGATGCATCATTAACACTTTAACTGAATTTTTTGACTCTTTTCCAACTCCACCATCATCATAACCAGTAGGAACCTTCCATCCCAATGAACCAGTGATTTCTATAGCAAAAGACAAAAGCCAACTTCTCACTTGAAGCTCCGTTTCTACACTTGTATCAGGTTCTACCATAACTAAACGAGATCGAGCCCAGAAAACAGCCTTGGAAAATGACACTGGCAGGACTGATGGATCAATATCAACAAGAACATCAACCCATAGCATTGGGATGCACATCCAACTGCTATACTCCTGCACGGTAACCTTACTCTGTGCACTGAATTCAGTCCAACAGCTAGTATCCTTTTCTTCTACACCCAAAGCAAATGGACTCTCATCATTATTATTAGTCCAGTCAGAAAAAATTCTTCGCTCATCACTCACAGGCATGGAATTATTGAACAATGAAGCCGTCAATGCAGCAGCATCAGAAACTATTATAGTTTGTATAAGATCAAAAGCCGGTTGTCTCAGAGAACAATGTAGTGAAGTATCCATCAGAGAAGAAACAAGTGAAGGACCCCTGTCAAACAAAATGGCCACAAGGGATTGCCAGAAATGGCCATAAGTGACTAATTTATGTCCAGAACCATTTGTTGATAAGATAAGCATAGATTTACAGAATGCTGCATGGTCTAACATGTATTTCTGCATCTATTTCTCAAAGTTTACAAAGCATACTTAGTAGTGATTGACTAAGAGTTGTTTGAATTCTATACAAGTATAAATATGCGAATTAAAGAACTAAACAGAAAATTTCCCCTATTTATGGTCCAAACAAAGGGCTTCTGCAACCTTTTAGCATATCCTTGCATGAAGGAGTTTTGACTTTTATCTTAACAATTTACTGCTGCACCAAACTTATGGCCCCTTTAAGAAACTTAAAAGATGCAAAAAAAATAAACATAGAGACATGGATGACGCCTAGACATATAGGAATTTAATTTCTCTAAATTGACCCCCATTAAAATTTGTAAGACCTTAGTTCATCTCCTAATATTAACATTCATGTCCCTGGCACATCTCAGCCCAATTTAAAGGTAAATCTGAACTAATTTCTTCAACCACATGCTTTAGTACAGTTGTTAAAATATAATTGCAGGAAAAATGTTTGGCAATCATCACTATTGCACAACCTTCCAACATAAGGTCCAGGAGTACGTACCACATATGTGCACAATCAGAAGGGGGACAAGGAGGGTTCATCTTGTAGCCTCGATGCACAATAAGCAGGGCTATCTGAAAATAAAATCTTGAAATAAATGGTAGTAATGAGCCAAAACTACAGAACTACAAAACTATTCACAGGAACCTTCAAGAATCATATAGGCTAAGAAAATGATTTTCCTTCCTTGGGAATTATAAAAGGTGATAAAAACCTTGCATGCCATTTTTCGAGTCAAAACATTGAAGTTGCTGCTGGCTGGAACTTGATGGAGGAGAAAATAGAGAAAATGCCGGCGTTGTTTTTCATGTTCCCCATCTTGCAAAGCTTCAAGTGACTGGAATTGTGAAAGAAGAAATGTCATAACAAATATTTTGTCAATGTGATATATCTGACAAGTTAGAACACAATTTATGGACATACCTGTAGAAATGGTGGGAAAAGATCAAATATATCTATGTGCATTTTTTCATTTCGAGTGTGGAAACACTGGCCTAGTAATGTGTTCCGCATCACACTTGGAGACAATGTGGACCTCAGCCAGAGTTTACAACCTGAAAACAAGGGAAGATTCAGCGGGAAGTACAAACACTTCATGAATTGAATATGTTCAGGATTGAAATTACAGTACAAAAAAAGTTAATGACACTAACCAAGCATTTTGAACAGTTCTTTCAAGCAGTTTACTGCAAGTGAAAATTCACTGGAATCACCACTGATATGGTTGAGCACTATATCAAAAAAAATAGGATAGCGCTCCATTATTCCTTCTTCAAACACTGGAGGTTCCAAAAATTCAAACCTTCATAGAGCAGAAATACAGGAACAATTAGTAAAAGGAGAACAGAGGTGGAGATGAAGGGAGGAGGGCGTGGGAAATTAAGTTTAAAGATAAAGACTTAGGCCATTCTTCTTACAATGATGTGAATCCAAGCCACACTGATAGGCGATCTAGCTTTGATCTTGGCCTTGTAGCCTTACACGCTGAAGGCAGTACTTCTGTCTCCAAAAACACAATGAATTTGTTCAGCAATGGCTGCAAAGGTTCTAGATCTGTTGCTCTCCTAACCACAAATAGAAAAAATCATTGAAGAAATGTAGAACTGTAGAGTCCATGTAGCCATAACAAGGACAAGAGATTTCCACAATAACATATCAACAATCCATTATGTTTAATCTTATTAGAAGGTATGATGTCACAGCAGATAATATAAATAGCCTGGATGAATGAAACTTCCTTGGCATTTTGGCAGCCAGAATAAGTAATAAGAAATAACAGACCACTCACGCAAGTTTGTTAGAGCTTAAAAGTTCCCAAAAAATGATAGGATACATAAAATTCAAGTTCATCATGCACTTCTTGTTCTAAGGTTCCTACACAACTTCAAGTATACATGGAAAGGAAAAAAAATGGGTATTTCTTGGAAGTTTGAAGAAGCTAAAGCAAAAGTAGCTAAAGTACTTCTAACTATCCATTGCATGAAATCATGTGCCCCTTACAACAAAGAAAAGATATCGCTATATGATTTTCAAAGAAGACGCACTAACAGAAGCATCTTCATGTATTTCTAAGACAAGAATATGAATCAATCTTGATGTATTTGCATGAATTGCAAACAGCATTAAGTTCATCAGAAACTTGATCTATAAACTACAATTAAAAAAATATAGCCCAAGCAGTAGAGAAAAAATTGGAAAATATGATGCATCACATGATCTCCGCAACTTACACAATTGCTGCAGTGAACTTTAGGTAACTCCAACTAGTATGGAGTGCGTCAAAAAAATTAGACAATTAGTATGACATTGGCACAAGTGAACAACCACTAGCTTTTAATAATGATTAGTTGATATGCTTACATTTCCTATACTTTCCTAGTGGTTTGAATTAAACATCTGAGTGATACCAGAGATAAAGCCAATTAATATCCCATTTCAATTTCTAAAGCTTTAAAAGCAATAAACCAGACTCTGATCTTCAAATTCAAGTCGCACTGGAACCTAACGGAAAAAAAAGTGTGAAAAAAATTCCCAAAAGATTTAATTATAGAAGAACAGTACCTTAATTTTTCCATAGACCGAGCTAAACGTCGACCAACAGTACGCACTCTTCTACTGAAGAAAAGCAATGCATAAATTCCCTACAATTCACATGCAATTTATAAGGAGACTAAGAAACCATATGTGTAAGTGCATGTGTCCGTAAAGACAAAATGCCAGCACATTACTGGAAACTGCTGATGTCCAGCCAAAGCTAATTCGTGCATGTTATCAACTGCTTCAATAAACAGCTCGAACTCAATTATCAGCGACTGATCATCCAGCAAGCTAGGAAACATCAAGACCTGTAGATTCATGGAAACAATAATGCATTCAGAAAGGGGAAAAAATCCAGAATTTTTGCATTACCTCAGGAAACAATCAGAAACCTTGAGAAAATATGAAATTATCAATATATAAAGGTCCTTATATATGGGCAACATCTATATTAAACATGTGCATGCCAAACACATGAAGCATAAGAGGGAACTTCATGCCATGAAAAAACATAAACAGTCGTTGATAATCAATGAAGTCAAATGCTCTACCCAATTAAATCTGGACTGAAAGCACCTGAGGGACAGAAAGAAAATGCCCTGAAGCCCTACGAACTATTATTTTGGATACAGCACTAAACTAGGGCAAGCGAAGCCAAAATCTCACCACAGATGCTTATTTTTGCCACTGCAAAAAGAATCACCCAACAATATATACCAATAGATGTTATATCCATACCGAGGTATACCTCATACATAATAGTGACAACTTCACCATTGTCACATAGAGGATCATACTCTTCTCTTTTAAGTTTAGCATTCATCTCCCTTAAATGTTCAGTTACCCTCTCCTCATCAAGTGTCCGCAGAACATCAAGAAGGGGTCCAATGGAACTCGACTCGTATTCCATATTGTAAGTCTCCTGTGCCTGATGGTGCTGTGATATGCATTGGATGCACTGCCTCATTTCCCCAGAGATCCTCTTCCAAAGGAGCTTGAGAGAAGAATCATGGCGCTCATCTTTAAAGTAATTGTAGAATGTCTCTAAAAGAGGCCCCATCAGATCCCAAGAAGCACACCATATATGGGTCTCTTTAGGCAGACAAATCAAAAAATTAAATGCATCTACAAACCTGTCAAAGAATTAAAATACACCTCACCAAATAGTCAATGATTAACATAAATATTTATACATCAGAATATGGTCCATGGAAGTACAGTCACAGACAACTGCGATAATTAAACATTTGATAACCATGTTTCAGCATCCCTCCAAGTTCTTGCACAAATACTTCTAGATGAATTAACAACCTTAAGAACAGAAAAACCAATCCCCTTTCTTCACCATAAAACGTAATTTTAAAATGGTCCTACTAGTGGCATACCCAGAGTGATGCATCCTAATTACCAAGTTTTTAACCTCATTCGTTTCAAACCCCAAATATTACCCAAATATCTAAGGAATCAAAGAAGCAGCTCCAATTGTCAGTCTCAAATGAGTTCCATATCATCAACATCAAACTAAGTAAGTCCCAAATATTTCCCAAAGCAAACAGAAATAAAACCAAAAGTCCATTTACTTTACAGGTTTTCTGCAAGTCCCGAAATCATTCAGCATTAACAGTACACAAATACATCATTTTTTATCCTTTTTAACAGAAGGAAGAGACCATTCTTCCTTGATTTTCTGAACAGGCTGGGCCTTAACGACGTCATTTCCGTCGTCCTCTTCTTCTTCCTCTTCGATGCCTCGCCATGTATCCAACAACTCTCTCCTCGATACAATCTTCTTCCTCATGATCAGAAAGAATCAAATGACTCGCAAAAGGGATCTTTCTACCTAGGGTTTCTGATTAGAAACAATTAGGAATCAATTTGCTAGGGTTTTTGAAGAAGATGAGAGTTTGAACCATAGATAAGAGTAGCTGTATTGACTGTTCTTGAATTTCCAATATCAAAGAGCAATTGTCCCACAAGCAATTTTAGTGTGTGTATATATATATATTTCTATAAGTTAAAATTTTAAATTAATAAAACTAAATTTAGTTTAATTTATTTCAAGATGTTTTAAATTTAAATTATATTTATTAAATATTATAGAATTAAAATATTTTATTGTTAAAAAATTAAATTTAAAGTAACTAAAAATCAAAATACATTGATTTTTTTACTAACATAAAAAACTAAAAAAATTAGAGTCAAAATAAAAATAAGCATCCTTAATTAAAATTCAACCAAATAAAGTCGATGTATACGGTACACAAGACTTCCCACTTTGCAAGGATTTAGAAAGGGTTATATTATAAGTAACCTTACCTTTGTATTTTTACAAAAAAAACTATTTTTATGACTTGAACCTGTGATCTTATGGTCACAAAAGAACAATTAAATAAAGGGGCATCTTTAAATTTAAAAAATAAAAAATTTTCATTTAAATTAAGCTCAAATCACTATTATATGTAGAATTAGAGAACGATAAATTTGAGGCAGATTAACCTTAAGTTACTATATAAAGAAAGTTTAACTACATTAAATAATGATTTATAAGACAATATTAAAATTTACAAAAAAAGTTAAAAATTGCAAAAAAAAAAACAATTTCACTCATAAAAATATATTAAATCTAAAGAAAACTATTATTAAAAATATAAGTTTCAATCATGCAAATATTAATTTTTAATTATTTTACTTTTTGTAATTAAATTAGTAAGGTGAAATTATTTTTAAAAGGCATGTTATAATTTTATTATTTGTTAATTAAATACAATTCAATCATTTATTAAAGCAAGAGATGACAAATAATTTTAGGGTCGACTTTTTAAAAAAATCAAGTCTCAAGTCGAGTTAAGGCTGTCCAAGCCCAATCTTTAAATAAAACGATGTTTTTTTTTTGTATTTTCAATTTTTAAAATATTGGGGCAGGTCAAATTGAGCTCAGGCTCAAACCCGCTATCTTAGGTCCAATCGGGCCTCGAATCGAGCTTAGGTTCCAACAGCAAGGGTCAAACCCGACTCATTACCATTATTAATTAAAGCTTTCTATCCATGGCTCAACTTCTATAATTATGAAAGAGTTTAGGTGAAGAGTTTACTTCATTTTTATCAATAAAGAATAATAATGAAATAATGGGAAAGGGAATAACATAATTTTTTGAAAACCAATAGTTAGAACCTAATTTCAAAACATTTGAAGGACTAAGTAGGGATGACATATACATTACTGCACTCATCGAGATATTATACATCACTCACTTGAACATGTATGGAACGAGAGAAGTGTTCAAAGGTACACCAGCAAAGTAACATCTTTATACCAAATAGGAAGACATGAGGTTCCAACTAATTCTCATGTGGGAAGGCATTGGTGCTGCAAAGCGAAGGAGATCCGGTTTTGCGCAGTGTGCAGGATGCAGGTCTTCGGTTTTCTTTTCAAAGATTCGAAGGAACTTCGCAATGTTTGGAAGTACGAGCTCCCTGCAATGAAGATGCAGCAAGGGAACCTTTGATAAGACACTGCCCTTCTGAACAGCTAGACCTTCCGGCCTCCTCAATTTGTATGGCTGCCCAGAAATTGGCTCGATATTCACTTGTGGCATTTGCTTCCATCTCCGGTGCACAAACCATCCGTATTTGTAGTCGCCTACAATTGGAGTTCCAAGTGCTTCCGCACAATGAACTCGAAGCTGTATGAAGATCGAAGAGATCGGATTATCGGATGGTCCAAAAGCAACACTAATTCAAACTCATAGCATAACATAAAACATATTCTTTAAATTTAAATCATAGAAAGACCATTATTCGCTTCATCGTACTCTTAAAACAACGCACCGTAGTAGTACCTGATGTTTCCGGCTAGTAAGTGGACACAATTCAATCCATGAACATCCATTTATCATAGGTCCCAAAACCCGATATTCAGTTACAGCATCTTGAGATGCTTCAAAACCCGACTGCTGTGCCAAGATAACTCTCTCTGTCTTACCATCATCGAGGATTACCTGAAGCCGGTAGTTACAGACACAGAAGTCCATTGTTAAGCTTTAATATGTCCCTAACTGTAAAAATCTTTGCTTGCATATACACATGCTAATGCATGCAGATAAAGAGAATGAACCTTTGAGAGGGGAGCTTCAATTAAGCCTTCCTTTTCCTTGGGAGAGCCTATAACCAACGCCCAATACTTCTGATATGTTGCATCACAGGCAGCATTCCAACTCTGAAATTGAAGAAAGCCAACTGTGGATTCAAATTAACAGCTATAAATGCCAAGTGATTATCCTACTTTGTCATAAGAGCTCTATTAACTAACAAGTTAAAAGCTTAACCAGTAAGAAAAAATACCTTAGACCAAGATTTTGCTCTATTAGGATCATCAAATAACCACTGAAGTTGAGCTACACTTTCTTTTGTTCGTCCCATCAAGAGAAGGCCACTGCTCTCTCTATCCAGACGATGCACCTGACAAAGACAGTTGACATGCAAAGACATATATTTTCAATAAGACATTAACAAGGATATATATGTTCAGAGTAAGGTAGATGGACATATAGATGTCAATGTTTATGGTTAGGAAAAAAAAAATTAACCATCACTAAAGCTCCCCATGAGTACAAGTTGCTAGCAGAGGTAATTCAGGGTAATGAAAGAGCTAACCTCAGCTCCTAAGTCCTACCAAACAGCAGTTTGTATGATAACCAATAAATAAATAAATAAATAAAAGAAGCAAAAATAGAACCCCAAATAAATAAGAGCCCTATCATGCCAACATGTGCAAGGGATTTATAGGCGACCCAACTCATTTTAATTTCACCTTCTCTACACAAATGTAATTCAAAAAATGAATTACTAAATGTGTAAAATTTAATAACTAGAATCAGAGCTTTAGACTGAAGGTTGGGGGTGATCTTGGTTTTGTCACTTGGGCCTGGTGTAGGACCAATGGGGTGGGAGAAATGAGAGGGTCTCCCTGTTTAGCATTCCAGAATATACACATCGGGTTACACGCAGATTTTTTTAAAGGTATTAAACTATAAGCTTACCAACTTAGGACCTTCATTGTAATCATAAGACAAAGCTGCAGCCGCCAATGCATCCATGCTATTGTGAATTGGAAGATTCCCCTAAAGCCAATTTCAAAATGGAAAATGTTCAACACCCTATATTTTGTAAGGGAACAATCAGACACGGCAAATTGATAACAAGCTCTTACCTTAACTGGCACTCTTGGAGGCTTGTTTAGCACAAGTATAGCAGAATCCTGGAATTTGAAAAACCAATACTTAACACCCCCATAAATTGCAGTAATCCAGAGTCCCAGATCATTCAGAATTAATCATCTAGTTTATAAATTACCAACCATGAAGATAACACGAGATCACATGCGGAAGATAACGAAGAACAAACAGTTGAAATATAACAACAGAAAAATAAATAATTGAAAAGGCAGAAAACAGGACTCAAATTTTGACGTGCCTTATACTTGACAAGCCTTTGCATATAAGCTATCTCGTCTGCGTTTGGATACAAAGTTCCACTTGGTATGGTCTCAAATCTCTTGGAAATCCTCATCTCAGCAACTGACACCGGCATATAAATTCTATTCCCTTCTTCCATGACATGACTAGGTTTAATCTGCAGGCAAGCTGTGTCAAAGTATTAACTCTACAAGAAACTTAGAAACCACAACTGCATAAAAATGCAGATTTTCTGCTAAAGAGGATATATCGATACTTGAGTGCATTAGCAAGCACACCTTCATCATCTGTTCTGTTTGTCCCACTTTTTCTTTATAGTTACTTGAATTTGTGCGGTCCATATAAACCTGAAAGAACAAAAGAACTCCATCAAGATGCTGTTTTTGCTAATTCCAACAAAAGGGTACCATTATCTGGTCCGCAAGAGTAAAACTTGTATTCACCATAAAGCGTGCAAGCCCTTCTTACGCCAACCCCTTTGTACCCACATCACAGAAATTAGTTTCAAACCATAAGGGATTCAAAAGAAGCGAACTTTTTTCCCAAGAAGACCACGAAAACAAAGAGGTAAAGAGCATCATATACTCACACGCCCCTTGTTAAAGTGGGATTGTATCACACGGTCGGAGAGTTCGTCGAAGTAATACTTAACCCAGCTGATAGCAGTCACCCGTCCACCGCCGGCGCTCTTCGTCGGCAAAGGATTTCCAGGGAACGGCGGAAGAGAAAGAAGCTGCCGAGGTTTGGGGTCCTCTCTCCGAGACACCAACCGCGCCAAATTGTTGGAGACTTTAATCACCGGTTTAACTTCAGTTGGTGGCGGCGGTGCGACTCTAGAGTAATGTCTAAGCGTGTTCTTCCACATCGCTTCCACCCGCCGGAATATCATCGTCGGCGACCGATTTTCTGGTTGTCGTGACTCGTCGGTCCTCGAGTTTAAAACCTTTTGATTTCTAAAGTGGGAGACGAAGTGGAGGGTCCTTAGTTCAAGTTGAATGAAGGAAATTTTCAAAAAGTTTAAAATAGATGATTTATAATAATTGAACTTCAACTAAATATTAAATTTCATTTATTAATAGTTTAATGTAAGAAGATTAATACAAAGTTTAGCTATTTTAGATAGGTAATTTATATTAATTAAAATTCAACTAAATATTTAATTTCATTTAAAATAAATTGAATCTCAACCAAAAATGTCAAAAAAAATTTGTGTTTCGTACGTGCAAGATGACAACGCATCAAATTAGGTTGGGCCTAATCAAGTCGGAGGCAATGAGCCCCAGCTCGATTGGGTCAAAGGTTGCTTGAACTTGGTCCAAAAAAAATAAAATAAAGGTGTAAAATGATATTATTTTCACAAAGTTTTTTGTTTAAAATGGTCGGATCTCGAGCTAGGTCTAACTTGGATAGCGTGAATCTAAGCCCAATTTGAAGCTTGATCAGCTCAAAAAATCAGTTCCAGTCACCTTAAGTTATGGGCACCATTTGACCTTGTGGTTCTATCCCACATTGTAATTTTGGGACCACAAACTCAAGCCATAACTTGGTAGCACTGAAGTGAATACCCAATTGTCAAAAACATGCTTTCAAGTTAAAAGTCAATTTGGGCTTTGCCCTTTGGATCTTTTCAAAGGATTAAAATGAATTGTTCTTATCACATGGTTTCTCAAATGAAATATAATTAATTGTTTTAATAGAAGAATAGTATGCAATTTTATAACTATGTTTGTAAGAAGTGTTTTATTTCACCTTATAAATTTTGCTTAAATTTTATCGTTGATGACAAAAATGAAATAAGATTTTGAGGAAGAGATCATTTTCAGGTTTTCACATATTAAAAAGTATTTTGTTTTATCCTTCTTTTTATATGTCATAATCAATGTTATAAATATTGTACCAAATTTGATTATACTATGATATAGTATTGGTATCAATCAATACAAGATATCATTTCAGATCATTTTTTAAAATTACAAAATAGTTTTAAAATTTTATAAAATTACAAAATATTCTCTTAATGTATTATGTTATATATATTTTTTACTTTATTTTAAACATATCTTAAGAAATCATAATAACATAAATGTAGTATAACAATTACTTCTTTATTTTTATTAATATTTTATCAAAAGAGAAACAACAAGAGTATTTGGTCATTTGATGAGACCCCACTTAGGTCATAGATTTTTATGATGCTTCTTTTGGCTATTAAAATACTTAAAAAATTGAAATTTAGATAACTAAACAAGATATGTACTTGCCTTGAGATTAGGGTTTGGATGGAAGGAGACAACTAACTTGAGTCAACACGACAAGAGTATAATTTTAAAATTGGCTCATTGTAAACATGTTATTGTCCTCTTCCAAAACTACTTTTAAGTTTTAACACATTTATAACATTTGGCTTGTTCCACACAATTGGAAATAATTGAAATTGTAAGTTGTAACATCTAATTTTTGTGAATAAGAGCAAGTTGGCAATAAATATTTTTTTTATGGATATTTAGATTTACATTATTATTAGAGTTGACAAAACAGTATGAATTAATTTAAAATTATTGAGTTAAATTTAATCAATAAGATTCAAAATTTTAATTACGATTAATTATAAAATATTAAAACAATCTTAAATCACATCTCGTAACTAATTAGTTAAATTAAATTTACCGATACTTAATTTTATATTAAATTATTTTTTTAGACCCAAAGTCTATCCATTAGCAATCCTAATTAGTACTATGAAGAACACTAATAACCTACTTAACTAAGAGGATTTTGACATTAATATAATAATTTGGCATAGATAAACCTTGAGGAGTTCTTTTAGCTTCCATTAACTTATCTTCCTGAGTTAGCCCAAAATCATTGGAACATAGGAATTAATGGCACTAATTCTTTAAAATTGTGACTGTAAATGTTCCTTAACTTTGAAGCCTCTTTTAAGGCCCGTGTGAGCTTGCAAGTACTTGGTCTCTTTGGTCTCTTGACTCTCTGTCTGTCTCAACAAGATGCTGCCAAACTGAAATTGAGCAGTTCAATAAAACCCTAGAGCCCCTAGAATTTCCATTTGCAAATCTAACACAAAAGGGGAAATTAACCCTTCAAAGGGTATAGAAAAGTATGGTATCAAAAGAAATTATTCAGAAAAGAGAAAAATGAAAGAAGGGTGTTGAAAAAAAATCTATCTTTCCGTCTCTCCCTCTCCGCCTCCCTCCAAGCTCCAAAGACTCCAAATCCGTCAATGTCCCAGGATACTCGTTCACAGGCACGTCAAATTCCCATCTCTTTCTCCTCTCTCTCTGTCTATTGTCTTTTGGGAGAAGAGTCTTTGATTTCTTATATATGTAAGTGAATCTTTCATTAACTGAAAACTGGAGATCATATCTTTCCTTTCTGGAAAGAGAGAAAAAGAGAAATTGCTTAAACAGCTTCAATCTTTTTGACCATTTCTTGATTTGATTATTGAAAGATATGGACTTTGAAACGCAGAAGAAGAAGTACGGAGGAGGGGTTTTTGGAGATGTGTACACTAACATGACGATGGTGGTGCTTCCCAAAGAGCTGGACCTTGAGAAGATGGAACCCATTAGTCATTCTTCTTCTTCTTCAAAACCTGCACCTCCTTTCCATCTCAAGTTCCAAGTCCCTGACATTGGTCTTGCTCTTAAAGTAAGTGGGTGCTCTTCGTTTCTGTTATTGAGTTGTTGAAGTACATATTTTTTGTTGCTTGAAAGTTTCATATGGTCGGCATTTATGAGTATGTTATCTGTATGTTTATTGAGGAATTGGGGAAGTTGGGAAGGTGACAGTGGTGGAGTAAGTCTCGAGAGACACCTAGTTGAGTAAGAATTTGGGCAAATGTCATACATTTTTAATTGAATTATGCTCTTCTCATTCCATTCATTTACACACTGTAGTTTCAAATTTTGTTGGGGCACTTATCTCTCCAAATGGTCAGGGCTGAGAAGGGCTGTTAAACTTCTTTTGTTTATACAGATATTTGCTGGCTTTAGTTTAAATATGGTTGCTGTGGGGAACGAATCTAAAGCTCAACGATCCTTGGTCTTTGAATGATTTCCATGTGAGAAAATATGAACTAATTGATAACTCATGATTTGGAAATCTTTCGTTTAATATGGTGATTGCACGGAAAATATGTTCGTATTGTAACTTGCCTGGGTATCCATTCACATAGTTGCCAAGAAATCTGTAACTACTGCTGCTGTTTGTTGTTAACTTTGCTCCTTAAAGAACACTCTTTGTGAAGAACACTCTTTGTGAAGAGAGCATTGACTTACAGGTTGTTAGCAATCTTGACTCTCCTTTTATATTAACTCAGGGTTTCTTGAGGACTAGAGAAGTTGGCGAGTTTCTCAGTGGGGCTTTAGCTGGTGCCATGACCAAAGTTGTTCTTGCTCCTTTGGAGACCATCAGGTTTCTTTTGCATATACAAACAACATTTATTTTACGTATTTTTGTCAATCACTCTTGATTGATTATATTCCGTTATTTTGTTTTTACAAACAAGTTCGATTGCATCTTCTGATGCTATATGGAACCTATAACAAGACATTGAGCATGGTATTTTGTTTGGGGTTGAGATGCGGTTATTCATTTTATTGTTGCTAAGGCAGGAAGGTCTTATTACGGACACATAATGAAGCGATAGTTGTAAAATGCTGGTAATGACTGGACTTCATTCTGCTCATAAGTGAAGAAACATTGGATTATATACTTTACTTGGTTTAGAATAGTATTTAAAAAGGTACAGCTTGATTGATACTGAAGTTATGCTTGCATTTGAATTGAATTCATGATGGCTTGTTTATATTATTGCACACCATTGTGAATTTGACCAGCATAACTATTGAAATTGAAATATTCAAAAGCTCTTCTAACTGATACTAATTACATCAGAAATTTGAATACTAGATCACAGATAATGGCTTTAGATTCTAAGTGACTAGACCTGCTATTTGATGGCAACCAATGATTTGAAGAACTTCTATTGTCTAACTTGTACCATTTGAAATATACAGAACAAGAATGGTGGTTGGTGTTGGATCCAAAAACATTTCAGGTAGTTTCTTGGAGATCATTGAGCAGCAGGGTTGGCAAGGACTGTGGGCTGGCAATGCCATTAACACTATTCGAATAATCCCTACTCAGGCCATTGAGTTTGCAACATTTGAGTGTGTCAAGAGGGCCATGACATCAGCTCAAGAGAAGTGGAATCAGGCTGATTGCCCGAAAGTGCAAATTGGTCCTATTCATTTCAACATGTCCCTCTCCTGGATTTCTCCGGTTGCTGTAGCTGGTGCCGCAGCTGGGGTTATTAGCACTCTTGCATGCCATCCTCTTGAAGTTTTAAAGGTACTAACAACTTTTGACCCTGAATCAATCTTAAAGCACTTGCCTGGTTAAAGCAGGATTTGAATGGGGATCAGATATCTGGGCTGTAATCTTTTTTCTTGTTATGAGTTTATTGTTTGAACATAGAAATATATATCTATTCTTTCCACAGAACTAATTTTTTTCCTTGGAATTCCTACAGGATCGGTTAACTGTAAGTCCTGATATATATCCTAGTCTAAATGTAGCAATTAGCCAAATATACAACAGTGGAGGTATTGGTGGCTTCTATGCTGGTATTTCACCTACGTTAATTGGCATGCTTCCATATAGTACATGCTATTATTTCATGTACGAAACAATGAAGACGTCCTACTGTCACTCAAAAAATAAAGAGTCATTAAACCGCCCTGAATTGCTAATCATTGGAGCTCTTGCAGGTGAGATATTGAGATTTCTTACACTAATGTGCCTTGAAAATTCACCTTTGATTTTCCAAAACAAATATAGTAAAAATGAGTGCTAACTTGATTTATCTCAGCTAAAAACTATTTAAAACAATTAGCAAGAATGGTCAAGTTCTTGGAAGAGTGACTATTGAGCTCCTATAATATTAACTCTATTTATGTTTTGCAGGTTTTACTGCCAGTACGATCAGCTTTCCATTAGAAGTAGCCAGGAAACGACTAATGGTCGGTGCACTTCAGGGTAAGTGTCCCCCTCACATGGCAGCAGCACTTTCAGAAATCATTCAGGAAAGGGGCTTGAGGGGCCTTTACAGGGGGTGGGGGGCAAGTTGTCTAAAAGTTATGCCTTCATCTGGCATCACTTGGATGTTTTATGAAGCCTTTAAAGACATACTGCTCATGGAGAAACAGCTCCCGTAACCGCTACCATAACTCCTGTTTTGAGCTTAGTATTTTCAGCTTCTGTTCATAATACAGAAGGGTCCTTGCAAACTTGCTGTTTGCTGTATGGAAGATCCAAGGTAGAAGCTGCTATTTTCTGCACTGGTTTCCATTTTCCAGGCCCGGAGGTTGTTAGCTTGGGCTATGGGCTATCATTTTTTTCGCATGCCCATTACAGTTTTTTGCCAGAAAATTGTCAAGTGTCAATTTCTAACATGCACACAAGAGGTTTATTTATCATCAATGAGAAATTTTGTTAATTCATAACCAGACCTGTTACGGCGTCTGTTGCTCATTTGATCATGCTCGCTTCCCAAGTGGCCAAGCAAGTAGAATTGCTGGTAGTTGTGAACAAAGTGGCACTTGTCAGAAGCCTATCTATATGAAGATGAGTTTAGTTAGCTTACAGGCATGCCGTACTTGGAGCTCGGGAAATCTTGGTCCTTAATCAATGTTTTGTTAGGAACTACTGTTGTCTTTAACTGATATGTATGCTTTTCTCAGGGTCAAGGAAAAGGAACAACAGCTCTATTGTCTGATGTCCTTTTGAGTAAAATGGAACATCAGTCTACACAGAACAATCACTTCTAACAAAAATTAAGGTTCTAACTTCCAAAGCTTGTAACTTTGATTCAACCAAATAAAATTCTCATTCTCCCATGTAGCAAAAGACCTCCGATAAGCAGCAATTCCAATCTTCTTCCCAAACTTCAATATCAAAACCAGAAAGAATAGGTTTTATCAATGTTTCCAATACCCCTTCAAAACCAAACACAGAAAACCTCAAGCAACTTAAAAGATCCTAAGGCTGAGATTGTTATAGCTCAACAATACCCCTTGTTTCATCTTCTATCTCTCAACAATACCCTTATTTTTTAATCTTCTTCTTCATGTCTGTGTGAATAGCTCCGTCCAAAGACCAGAAGAAACACCTTAGAAGAGGGATTTAAAAAAAAAACTTTTTGTTCATTGGTGAATGGTTTTCTCTGTGCATTTTATTTTATTTTTCTATTATAGGGGAATCATTTTTCACGATTGGTTTATAAGGAATCAGAAACTATTAAGTTTTTTTTGGAATTATACGTTAATTATTAAATAAATTAATTAACCATTCGCAATTTATTAAGATAATATCTACTTCTCTGCATTAAGGTGGTTGGCAAGGTGTATCCTGTTACATAGCATTGCCACTGTCATTTTCCTCCAAGATAATGTAACCATTGACTGTATTAAAGAGAAAACAACGGATCTTCAATCTCTCATATATCATAGGAAAAAGGATTACATTTATCAGCTTCTTCATAATCTCAAATCACAAAACAAATGTTCAAAGTCTTATTTTCCTTTTCCAGAACAAAAAGGGCCATTGTGGAGCATGTTCAGACACAAGCAAATATGCATATTTTAGAAGGGTAACAGATGAAAAGAAACAGCTTTAAGATTCATGAAAAATGACCATATAATCACCTGAAGCTAATCTCCTTTGTTTCTTTCTATACACCCATAGAATTTGCATAACCATTCACAACTTACATACAAAATGTACATAAAACTAGCTAGTGTCTGTATGGAATTTGTAACCTCAGGAACTAATTGGCACTCAGGAGCATTCTTAGCAGATTATGTATTCAGTATATCCTGTTAACTAACTTGCCGAGACTCCTCCTTAGTGATGTTCTTACATCAGTCGAGCAGGATATTGTGCCGGCCTTATCATCTTCAGCAATTCACAATTCCAAGCTTTTGCAATCTGGATTACAATCATAGTCAGTATAAGTGCATTGAGCGCAGAATGATCTTTTCATAAAACTAAAACCGTAAAGCTATCTAAAGAGTCACCGTAAGATGCAGGCTGATTGTAATTGCTTATGCACTATTGCATAAAGACAAACTTCAATCTTTTAAAATTCCAGTTCAGAAACATGACAGTGTGACTGACTCAGAGACAGGAACTACTAAATTGTTGGTATAACAGAATTCAAGTACCTTCACCATACAGTTGCTCAAAACGCGCAACAATGTGCTTTCCATAAGTGTATTTCTTCAAAGCATGGAAGTGGATGCGTATACGAACAAGTAATATTTCACGTTGTCTATCGTTGCTTATTTCCAGAATCTTCTGGACCACATAATTAGCAAATTGGTCCTTCATCATTGTCTGTCACATAAAAGGGCAACAACAGATAATCAGCAGGCGTAATGTAATCTGAAATTTTCACCATCTGCCGTATTCTGTACAGAATTTTCTTTTTGGAATACCTCTACTGCACCATATTTCATGCAGTTCAACTTCCATGTGATAAACTAACATTTACGCTGTAAGATTCTGATGCATACTAGATGATATTAAATTGAGATACAAACTCAATTTCTAGTTCTGTTACAAACTTCTTGTTGAAGAAACCTTTTGTTCAGAAAACGAATTTGGCACCAGCGAGTAGTACTAATAAACAAGAAGGGAATTACCAGAGTAGCAAAATAGACTAGTTATGCCTTTTCATTTAATTCAGACTTCAAGAAAATCAAAGGAAAATAGAAGTTACAAAATTACAAGGAATACTACATAACAAGCCATCACTTCGGTTCCACTTACCAACAAGATGTCATCTTTCTCGGATTGTCCAACGATCTCCTCAATCAAAAGTTCTCGTTCAGAAGTATCACCATATTCCAAGCACTTCTCCACCACATTCGATGCATATTTATGCTGACTCATTTGCACAATTTTCCCAGTCAACTTTCTTATAATTTGGTTTCTCGCGTGGGGCTTTCCCGTCTCCAACACATGCTGCAAATAGCATAATGATTTTGAGATTGCAAGAGAAAAAAGGAAAAAGAAACCTAAGACTTTGGAAAACTCTGAATAAAGTTAATATGAAAAACAGACAAGAAAATGAACTTGAAACCCACTCATTCGGAAAAAGATACAGGTGCATGATTGTTTCAAGAGATTTATGTCATTTTTCAGAAAAGGTTTTGCTTGCCTTCAGAATTCACAAATCAGCAATTGCTAGTGAAGTTAGAGTACAAAAATAACTGCTGAATCTTGTATGCACTGGGATCATAAAAGTTCCAAAAGTGATGATATCGATGACGACTCCACATACTATTCACCGCCACAGATCAAACAGCATAAATAAATAACAAAACAAAAAGCAGAGAGAAAATATGATGAACCTGGATAACATAATTGCCGTACTGGTCTTGAGCAAGAAGGTAAGCTGATTCTAAGATTTCATCCACTATACACTGACTATACAGCTCATCTGAACAATGCTCCAAGATTCTCTACCATGGACCAAAACAAGAACTTAGGTAAAGAATAAAGGAAAATGCCTACTCGCTGTACACTTAACAAGCTATGCAATCATACCTGAACAACACGACAACCATAGGGATGCGTGGAAAGTGTGGCAACTTGGCCTTGAATAGCAGATATAATAAAATCAATATTCTTTACAGGAACACACTCTATACACTTCTGAATTACATGATTTCCATTTTGATCATGCACACATCTCATCACATGCCCATCAAGCTCTTGCGCAAGCTTTATCTTCTGGTCAAGTCCAATCATTTCAAAGGCCTAGAGAAGCAAAATTTTGAAGTTGTGATTATCATATATAACCTGTGCAGAAATCATTAAGTGACAGCAACAATTAAGCCAACTCATCATCCAGATAGATCTCCAATGCCTCGAACTACAGCCTAAAGCTATCCAAAAAGTCAGTGCAATGTTATCATTATATTCAGTAAACATCATTTAAAGTAATTTATTGTTTTTGATGTAGTACACCATTTCGTATATTCAGAGTAAAGAAAAAAAATTAATATGTAATAGAAGAAATAAAACAGATTTGCAAAATTATTTCTTTAAGCCAGCTAGAGTACCTTCTGTATTACACGACAACCATACATCTGAAGACTCAATGGCAAAACCTGCCCCCTAAGTCTATCTGCAAGCTCCTTTCGCTGTTCAGGACTTCCATGTTCAAAAAACTGAAGTTGAAGAATCAGCAACATCATTTAGCACTCAACATTTAATTGCAAATTCTTATAGCAAGAGCGATGGATTGGGGTTAAAGCAGGCAGCTTATTGAGCAAAAAAAATGTAAAGCAGGCAACTGACAAGAGGTTACCTTTTGAATAACATAATTACCAAATACATCTGTCATTAACTTTGAAGCATGAGGAAGTACTTCATCAAATACAGAAACCTTCTCCTCAACTTTGCATTGTTCCAGCTTTTGCTGAATAAATCGGCTTCCATGCTGGTCAACGCTGGAATTGGACACACAATAAAAATTAATTGTTATACTGCATATGACATAACAAACACATTATGGAGAAAAAAGCAACACAAAGTCAGTATAGAATAATGCCTGAATTCAACTATACGCTCTGCTATATCAGAAAGTTCAATTGTTTGGGCACTGTTTGATTTTAGCTCTTCAAGTAAATAATGCCTCTTCGGGTCATCAAAGCTGCTCATTCCTCTCTGTCCTTGACTGCCAGAATAGGCTCCTGCTTTCCTACTTAAACCTTGGGGAACCCTCATGTCAATGTGGTGGCTTGGACGATTTATTCTACCTATTGCAGATGAAGGTAATAGAGGATATGGAAGAGATGAGGTAGGGAACTGGGTCATGGCACTAATGCTAGGGGGGAAATTGTACAAACTGCTGCTGCTGATCCCCAATTTTCCAGGACTTGGAATACTTTGACTTCCAAATGTTGTATGCAACACATTCTGATCACTCATATAAGCAGCAATAGATGAATCTTTTTGATGGGTATACGCATCAATCTGGATGCTCGTATTCCCATTTGATGCAAAGCGACTTTGATGACCTGTGTTTCCAAATGTCTCATCAGAAGGATGTTGAAGATATTGCATGTGCAGAGGATCCACAAAAGAAGGTTCAGGCATTACACCATTAGACCCATAGAACTTTCCCACATGTTGCAATCCACTTGCACGTGGACTTGTCTCTCCAGCTGAATTAGGGGCATTCCTACCATCAAACTTTAGGCCAGAGGAAGCACCAAAAGGTATTGGCACAGTTCCTTGAAAAGAATATCCAGCATAAAATGGGGGAAGAAATGGAGGACCTGGAGCGTATCCACTCATGCCATAGTGTGTCGAGTATATACCAGAAGGCTGAAAGTTAGGATAAAATGGAGTTCCTGCAGTCATACATGCTGCTGCTGAAGCATATAAAGGAGGGTTGAGCACAGGAGTATGTACAGGTGTTTGCATTCTTTGAGATATTACTTGAGACTGAAAAGGAATTTGTTGCTGTACATGGGCATGACGCTGTGACAACCTCCCATAAGATTGTTTATCATCTTGTTTCTTCTTTATACTAAGATCCTTCCTAGAATTACCACACTGAATGGAATTGCCTACCAAAGGATCAACCTCCAAACAAGTGTCTGAAGTGTTTGTCTTATTCAGCTCTCTGATTGGTGTCGCATTGAGACATGATGAGCTGGGGAAAGTTGTGGTAGAGGGATCATTCTCAGTTATTAACCTCGTAGCATTTACCTCCGTGGCATGCGTATTAACACAAACATCAGAAGAACTTGGGCTTGCTTTTAATTCTCTTGATGTCCTGATAGAAGAAACTTTGGACGAAAGAGTATGAGTATAATGATCATTTGCTTCCTCTGCTCCATGACTTGGAGACAGAGACAGATTATACACAGGTGAAGGAGTCCGAGGGAAGTCTTCCTGCACATAATCCATCAGTACAAGATGGTGGGAAACATTAATGCCTTAGAACCAGGAGGAAAAAAATTTAATGAGAGAACTCAGAACTTCCATGTTAGAGATGAAGTGATCATAAAACTGTTATGTTACTGCTCTCCACTAAAAGAAATGGGAAATGAAAACTTCCACTATCAATTTCTAAAAAAGTATCTCAAGTTGCCGTTCATTGGGAAGTAGATCTTTACCCACTAATCAAGCCAAGACTTTAGAGGCCATTTACGAATCAATGTTGTTATTGTATCTGTAACCTTAATATCTTGATTTGTGTCTATCTTCATGTAGACCATAGCTGTATATATTATATAATACAATAAACAAGATGCCTTCCTCTTCAATGGGCTTCTTTATTTTATCAGAACAATGTACGGCTTAACAGCCATTCTACTCTCTTTATATAACACTTGATTCTAATAGACTTCACATCTCACACCAGGTGTTATTTGGTCAGGTCTTTCCCTTTGCGGTCCATAATGCAGTTGCACCATGTAACGGTCATCATCTCAGTTCATCTCTTGTCGTGCAACCCAATATCAATTTAACAACTAGTCCTATTACTTCCATTTTTACTGTGGTTGCCTCTCCAATCTTCTTCCGCTATAATTCACACACATCTACAAAACACCCACAAATGACAACTCCTCTACAAATGACATTACTCATCCCAAAGTATCCATCCTTAGTTGTTAACATATCCCAATCCAATAACCTCTCCACCTCAACAACCACAAAAGGCTGGCCCCTAGATCAGTTGGTCAAAATTGGGCAAACCTAAAGAATTCAAACTTCACACTGAACCAATACTTACTTGCTACTCCTTGGCAATTAAAATTCAAATTGGTATCGAGCAATGAAGGAGGAATACAATGCCTTGATTCAAAAAGGAACATGGAAGCATAGAACTTTATCTAAAAATATTATAGGACGCAACAAAGCATTATAAAGCTCGCCTCATTGCAAAGGGATACACCAGCACCCTGGACTGGATCTCGGTGATACATTTAGTACTGTTATAAAATCAGTAACCATTAGACTTGTTTTATCTTTTGTAGTATGTGGTTGGCCTATTAAACAGATAAACGTTGCCAATTCCTTTCTACGTGGCACTCTAGATGAAATAGTATATATGGAGCAACTTTTTGGATATTGCAACACACAATATCCAAATCACGTTGTCATCTCTAAAATCCCTCTATGGTCTAAAGCTTCTTGATTACCCTTGAATTTCAAGGTTCAAAAACAAACATATTGTTCTTCTTTTGCCAAAGGAGATATCCAACTATTCTGCCTCATTTATGTGGATGATATAATTATTACTGGCAATGCTGCAAAACATATTGAAACTTTGATCATACGGTTGGTCCAAATTTGCTGTAAAAGACTTTGGCAAGTTGCATTACTTTATTGGTCTGCATGCCAAATGGGAAAAGAATAGCTTGTTCTTATCTCAAGAAAAAATAAAGCACGAGTCTGCCTTCACTCCACTAAGGTGGACAAGGTTAATCTGATACCTAATCCAAATTGACCTCTACAGAATCAACATTCATAGAGGTGAACCATTCTCTGATTCAACAATGTATAGTCATGTTGTTGATAGTCTTTAATACCTCTATTTAACTAGATAAGATAGTACTTTTGTGGACCCTCACAATTCATGCATAGTCCAAGAATTGAACCATGCAGGATTTGATGTTGTGAGGCAAATTCACATGATTCCTAACAGAACCATGCAGGAAGTTGTGCATAGTACTACAGCGAGCATCTTTACTGAGCACGAATTTTTCCGCTAGGAAAATAATGCAAAAGCATTTTGCATCACATGGACAACCATCATATACATAACTCTCAACTTCTACTCAACTAGCTCAACAGATGAATATTCAAGAATACAGGGGAAACACAGGAAAAAGGCTAATAAAACTATCAGTATCCTATTTTACAAATACTCCATTCACAGGTATTTGAAAGAGTAAGTCATATACCTGTATCAGATCAACCACACTTTTGTGGCGAGCTGCCAAAGAGATTGAATTTTCACTAGAATGAAGTAAATTGCCATTCTCTGAGTAAGTTTCTGAACCTTCTCCAGGTGAACTTTCATCCTCAGGTTCCTCCTTGTGAGTTGCTAATGAACCTCGAGTAATTTGAAAGACTTTATTGCCACTATCATCTGAACAAGGATATTTCCAATTATTTCCCAAACCACCAATGTGGCGTACTAGCCGTCTATTCTCTCTTGACATAAGAGGCGGAGGAAGCCTTGGATTCAAGTTGACATTTGAACAGTAGTAGGCAAAATATGATGGATCACATCGCAGTTGTTCCTCAGACTCACAATTTTCAATAACACTGTTGAGACTCTCCAGGCTAGAATCCAGGTTGAAGCTCCCTTGACTTAAAAGATTTCCGATAGCAGCAAATGACCCCTCCATGCTTGGTGGAGCACTACCGCTTCGACTAGGACCAGTGTTTCTATCATATTTTTGTACTCTATCCCCCTTCAAAAGGAAGCTCAATTCTTCTGTTGTCATGTTACTTAAGGGTGATCCAAGCATAGTTGTCTCCTTAGTGAAGGGCCATTTCCTAGCTCCAGTAGTCTCAGTCAATCTCATAGGGCTCTCCGTTGCCATCCCACCAAGAATTGTCAAACAAACTCTTATAGCATTATCTATTCAACGGAAAAAGGAGCATCAGTTCCTCCAAGGCGGCCATTCCATTGTCAATTTAGTGCAACATTCATCGATGTAAAAGTCATAAAAAATCCCGGCAACAACAAACAGAAAATAGATACTCAGAATCCAAAGGTTATGTTTCGGCAGTCATTTATCTTCAACCATATTCTTTTTTACCACAAAGTAGGACTTTCAATCAACATTTACTAGACCAAGAACAGAAATCAAAGTATTTGGCAATATATTATTCATGTCGACATTGTTGCTCGTGTCTTTATGAGTGTCTGCGTTAACACCTAACAAGCATATCCACCCACCTACACCCGCTATTTTGTAGAAGAAAAGAAACACAGAATCAGTATTCGCATAGCAAAATACATGTCACCCTTAAACCGTCAGCTCATGAAAACTCTCTATAAATACCAAAATTGACCAATCAACTCAAATGATCATAGCTATACATACATAATTGAACCCCGTCCACCCGCAAAGCAGACACTCACATATGCAAGCAAAGCTCTGTACCTGGTAGACGATACCAGCTCTCCAAGGTTGAAACAAAACCGCCTGTATTGGAAAGCTCTGTTCAGGACACACAAAGTCTAACAGAACTTACAGAAGGTTGTTTTGCTTTGGAAAATACAAAACTCACCTACAAAAAAACCCTCCAAGTTAGCTAAAGATTCACGCTTTGGACTTTCTTTTATATTTCTTTATAATCCCACGTCTATTTATTATTTCCCATTAATTTATTCTTCATCAATTGCTTAAACCAGATGACTTCATTGTTTATCTATCATACTCAATGACCAAACAGCCACTAGGCAAAACAAGCATGAGGTTCTCAGATTTACTCATCATCTTTGTCTACCAAGTTTTGGGCTTTTTGGTCTTACAATGGGAGCTATACCAGGTCATGCTAGGACACGTGTTAGTTAAAGTTGTTGAGGAAATGGGTTGTTGACACGTGGCAACAAAACTGTAGCTGACATCATTTATTGATTGTCCTTATGATTAGAAGTTCTTTGGATTTTGTCACATAGCAATACGTTTCCCTTTCAGTTTTTGGGAGGGAGACGGTATCTTACAAGAAAATGACATCTTGATTTATGTGACAATCATAATAAAAACGGGGCTAATTCATTTCTTAATAACTATTATAATTTAATATTTTCAAATATAATTCACACTTTTTTCATCAATTTTTATTTAGATTAGGTAAATTTATCAAAATTTTAACAAAAAATAATAAAAACGTGTATGTCTAGTTAATATAATATATTAAAATTATTAAAATATATCGAATCAAATTGAAAAAACTTGTCTTTTATTCTAATTTTATTGAAAAGATTTGAATTTGCCAGATTCAAATTCGGGCATTTATACCTGTTCGAGCACAAAATTAAGCACAAGTTCAAGTTCTAAAAGCATTCGGGACCTGTTCGAGCACAAAATTAAGCTCGAGTTTGAGTTCAAAAAGCATCGTGTTCGAGTTCATACTGCGCCGACACATTGTCAATCCTATTTATATTGGATAAGGCTTTCAACTTTGGTGAAAGGAATGATTCTCCTTATATCTTACTACTAAATTGGGGTTTGAGGCCATTTCCTTTTCATTTACTTGCTTTACTCTGCATTACTAATGCTTATTCTCTTATTATGTTGAAATCTGAAGGACCAGCTGGTGATAACTTTTTACATTAGCACAAAGCTTGGATGAACTGGTTTAGAAGTAACGGAATGAGGTTTAGACATGGTTAAACACAAATGGGGACAAAACAGAAAATGAACTTGAAATGATATTGGCTAGGGAGAAGCAATCTTCAAACAATCTACAAGTCAAGTAATTTATGTTCAGCAAACTTCAAAAGCTGCAGTAATACCTTTTTTTTTTCCAATCCTTCTTACCACCTAATGGCAATAAGATCATGTTATAAACAATCCGCATTCACCGATACGCTTGCGAATCGAACCGAGTCCCTCATGCCACTTCTATGTAAAAGGAAAAAAAGGATGCTTCACTGCAGCTGCAAGAACTGATAAATCTTATTCCAACATTCCTGGTTTTGCAGCTATCAACAGGGGAACAGGGTGGCAGAAGGGTCTCTATGCAACTTCCCATCTGATAAATGTAGTTTCTTCATCTTTTCTTCACACCAAATCAACTGCTCTTTAGTTATTCTCACCATCTTAAGAACCCTGGATATGAGCCTAATGTCAATTAGGCTAAACAGCAGTTCAACATCTGCATACACTTGCGGCCAAGATTTCTTCTTCCAAGCTCTACTCTTCTTACAGAGTTCCTTCAACTTAGTCTTCTTCTGCAAATTTTTACATGGATTGAAGTTGAAAGGGAGGTACCAACGGCATCAAAAAGTAACAATCTTCAGCGTATTATATTTGATATACAAAATTAATTGAACTACAAAATAACACGATAAAGTCTAACCTTCTCAAGTGAGGACTGAATCAATTGAAGAGGGGTTGCGATCTGGTTTTGATTTCCAAACAAGTTTAAAACACGATTCTGTTTTCTCCTATCCAACTTGATGAAGAGGTGGAAAGTGAGGA
>JAOSBP010000204.1:839962-850186 GCA_027563825.1 Erythroxylum mucronatum
ACTAACGTCAAGTAATGGTTGGCCAAACACAATACCAGCAAAATCAATTTCAAAACAGAGAAATCAAAACCCAAAATCCATACAAATAAATTAACAGAAATTTAATCCATAAAATTAGCTAAAAGCTTCAGCCCAACCTTGAAGCTTCGGGGAAACTACTCAATCATGATAGGATAAAAACCACAAGCATTAAGGTAAACAACTAACATTAGGAGAAATCAAATAATAAATCAGATTAATGAATGAGTTTTTTTGAATTCCCCCTTTCTATGTTGTTTGCGTCTCCTTCTGCGTGCGTTGCGCTGCCCCCTAGCTGCGTTGTTTTGTGCATGCGTCTCTGCTGGTTGTGCTGTCACTTTTTCTTTAGAGTATCCCTGGACCTTTTCTGTTGTAACGTTAAGAGCTGGAAAGAAAAAAAAATTGAAAGAGTGAAGAGTTTTGAGAGTAAATGGAAACCCCCTCTTCAGTCCACGCTCACTTCTCCAGACCTCACCCTTTTTATTTTTCTTGCTTCCTCTTGTAGTTCATGCCCACACTCTTCATTTCCTCACCTACAGCTAACGCACTTGTCACTCACAACACACACACACCAACTCACTTACTCATACACTTCACCTAACGCACACACTTTGGTTTCACGCACAACCTCTAACTCCTCCTCAACTCTCCTTTAATTTTCTTTTCAGTTCACTGCCCAGCCCCTCTCGTTGCACCACACAGTTCACTTACTCACACACTCACCTGTCACTTACTCTCATACACTACCTCCTGAAACGCCCAGCATTCTTAATTTTTTTCTCTTTGAACCTCCTCTCACCTGGACGTCACTCCCCTTCCTTTGGATTTTTTTTTTCAGTTAACTGCTCACTCACTTCACCTCCTCACAGCAAGTAACGCCCCCCTCTTTGCTTGTTTTCTACCCCCCATTTTGTATTGCCCTCCTTCTCTCTTTAACGCCCCAGCTTCCTCCCAGCTCATCCTTGATTTTTTTTTATTTCAAACCCCTGGTCCACGCTCAGTTCAGGCCATGCCTCTTTTGTTTCATGCACCCCACACTTCCTCTCATGTTCAGTGCTTGTTGAGCTGGTGCATGGGTCTCTCCACACACTGTCACGTTGGTCTTTGTCTACTCTTTTGGTGGGGTTGATTTTGTTTTCTTCCCCAAAACAAGCAGCAGCCACGTTGGTTTTCTATCCACTTGCATTATTTTCCTTTTGGTCCCTCATTAACGTTTTGTTTGAGTCTCTTTGGTGGGTCTTTAACGTTGGTGTCCAGTGCTTCCCTCTTCAAGTTGTGGAGCCTCCAGCTTGTTGCTGTGCATGGCTTTTAAAAGCCTTGTCTCTTTTCTTTTGAGGGATGGGCGTTCCTTTGAAGCAACTCACGTGACTTTTTTATGACTTTGCTTGAATCTCCTTACAATGAAAGTCATCCTTAGGATATGGTTTCTTAATTAACGTGCTATTTGGTTCCCTCACTCTTTCACTTCCTGGCATAAGCAATCCTTCCCAAACAGAGTTGCAATAGGCATTGCCAAGACTCTGAAACAATTCCAAAATTGTAGGTTCCCATACCTTCACATCAAGAGTAAGAGATCTCACCTACACGTTAAAGCATAAATTGGTTCAATCAGTTCACTTTACACCTCTTCTTCAACTAGCAAATATCATGTCCAGAGATTTATACATTTAAGGTGAGTGATTGAAGTTGGATAGTAAAGATAACAAAATGTACTAAGTCTAAGGGAATTAGAAAGGAAATCAATAGAGAAGTAAAAAGCAAGAAGAGAATCTCTGCATGCAAACCTTACATATTGCATCAACAAGCATTAGCAAACTATCTCCAAAATAATCTACAAGCAAGATAAGTATCAACCGGACAGTTTTCTTCCACTTTTGTTGACAAAGTATGGCATCCCCCAAGAATCATATTGAATCTTTTTATCAAACAATATTGTGGTACCCTAAGAGACGTCACAACACTTTAGCACACATCTGTTAAATTGCATCAAGATACTGTTTTATTAAAGTGTTCACAAAAACCTAGCTTATAATTGGAAAACTTCAAGAACTACAAAACTAGCCATCATACTTTATAGGACTATCCTTGCCAAAAGATAAACTACTTTCAACTTGAATGCTTTGTTAAATCCTCCTGCTCTTTCTATTATCCAGAGACTTGCAGTTGAAAAGGGCATCTGTTGATAAACCATCTAGTGTACATTAGCCTGGTGTAGAAATCTCTGTTATCTTGTAACAATCTACAAGTCTCTCCAACACAAAGGGAGAGCTTGACGGATGGATGCTTTTGTCTTCTGTTATCTTAAATATATAAATAACTTGTCTAGAGGCATTATAGCATAATTTGTGTTTTCTGATCCAAACACTTGTTAAACTGGCAATCTCAAACAGCTAACTATTCTGCAAAAATACTTCAGAAATGAAAAAAGTTGCTGACTCTCGCAACTTAAAGCAGCTAAAGAAAGAATGGAGTTTCAACCTCTGCTCAGAAGAGAATGTACCTTTGATATGTGAACTCCAAGATTTCGGTGAACACCAGAGCATTCAATACACAACAATATGCCAAGATTAAGAGATGCCCAATCAGGCTCAGGAGCACTGCACTCAGCACAAAGATCGTTTCCACTTATCTTTCGAAGAATAGTAGAGACAGAATCACCTCTATTGTTGGCCTTTATGTCATCTACTGATTGTTTACCACAATGGAGTTGTCCAAAATCAGCAGAAGCAATGCTTGCAGATTCATTAATTTCCAAATGCTTCAGTGTTCGATGTGACTAAAGAGCAACATAACTTTTACGTTAGCAAGAACCTGAACCTTGTGAAAACACAATGCTCTGCAAAGACTAACCTGTTGCAGGAAATGAGAGTTCAAAAGAGAAGCAATCGCTCCACTGATTTTGTTTGCCCACTCTGATCTGTCTGCTCCATTTTCAGCCTGACAAAACCAGACATGACCTATAAATTTCTCTCATTGGAAAAGCTTAATTTCATCTAACATTTATTTTGATTGACTTTTATACTGGATAAAAATTGTACTGTAATCTGCATCATACTTTGCATATTTGGACCTCGAAATTAACCATCTATGGCTCAGATCAAAACATATGTAAATTGAGAAAAGTGTTACATGGTTAAAAAACAAAGCATGTGCCATTACTCAACCAATTAATTTACCTGTAATGTGTAAGTTTTTGATGGGGAAATTATCCTGAAGCAAAGCCGCAAATCCGTGTCATCTGCATCCATTTTTAATGTTGAAGTACGGAGATCAATAAAACAACAGTCTAAACTTCCTTCACCAAGAGAAGAAACCCTGCTATGCCTTGTACGAAATCTAGCAAATACACCGCTGTTTTGTTCTGCAGATGCAGAAGGGCGATGACGGAATCCCTGAGCAAGTTAAAGAAACAATACGTTTTCATATTCAAAGAAAAGTAGCTCCTTAGCCCTACATAATTATGAGACTTCCAACATAAATTTCCTGCATAGTTACGGGTGAATAAAGTTCAATGGGCAATGTAAATGCAGATGAAAATGGTTGGTTAATAGGCAAAACTAATGGCAAGAAGAAATATTCCTTGTAACTATGCCAACAGAAGACATATACAATCTGACTTAGAATCATAATGCTACTCTAAACCAGATGCTAGCACTCTTCCCAAATGGACACCCAGCTAACATGTATTATTAGCTTCAAGAGTGGCTTAAGCACAACCATTCCCCAGCTTTCAAACACAACTTAATACAATGTTCTTACTTAAATAAACACTGCTCATTTATGGCTCTCTTGATAGATTGTTCTCTCACGCTCTGGAGTTCGACCATCAAAATTTCAGTGTTATCATTATGATGATATGCCTAGTAATCCTAGATAAGAATGGTCAAAGTACATACTTTACACTCATAAACACAGAGAGGTGTTAATAGTCCAAATCTTTCAGGAGTACAAGATGCCTAGCAAACTTGTGACACTTCTCCATTTCTTCATCTTTAAGTCCTCAAATCATAGCCACCCAATTAAACACAATAATTTCGGATGGCTACATACCATTCCAAAAATAAGCTAAATTAGATCGAATATGTACAACTAGTCATGCTCGCTTGAATGAAAATCTGTAGAAGAACAAAGTTCAACCTTATAACTTGTTCCCTTGAACCACCAACACACTCACCCTACTAAAAGTAAATCTCATCACATCTTATACTATATATATAAAGCTTTGTCCCTTGAACCAAGAATTCTGTATCAATACTCTTTCAGAAATTAGGTCAAGTGGCCATCAAGATTTTGACAATTCACATGGATAGCCAGTCCCATAAACTCCATTTGTGCTTCTATCACATCTTTAAGTTACAATCAAAAAGTCCAACAAGCAATTACAGTATTTGTTCAGTCATTGGTAGTGCCATACAGCTACAATTATAGAAATAAGTCGACAACCTATAACAGTTCAACAACACAAGTACTTATAAATTGATCCAACCTCCCAGCAGATCCTGTAAGTATAATACAACACAAGTTGGTAAAATGCAAGTGTCCAATTGTTATTTCAAAGAGACGTTTTAATCTTTTAGTATATTATCAATTACCCATGCAACCATACCAAATATCAGCAATTGGAAAACCTGTAAAAAGACTTCCTTTTGCATTTGATGAACACCAAATTTTGGTTTTGTTTAGAAAGCATATTTGAAAACACCACCACCTAGCAGAACTCGGTTAAGTTTTGAATGATATATCTACCACAGTTGCAAAATTGACTAAAATATCCATTAGTAAGTTCTCATGATAACCAAAATCAGTGAGATTATTCCATCTCTGGCACACACTCACATTTTTAGCAAGAACAGACCATTTAAAATACAGTATGGACTTATAAATGAGTAAAGGATCTTGATACATTATCATTTGATTTTGTTGAGGACAAGTAATACGAAGGTACAGTATACCGTCAGTTTGAGACCCTTGTTTCTGTAATAATATAGAGTCCCTTGACTGTCTAGTACAAAGAACCTTCTCTTCCAATCTCCCTTGGAACTAGAACGTTTTAGTAGATATCCTTTCTTAATAGTATGGACCTACAAATGAATAAAGCAGGAAGAAATTAGAAGGATCATCAGTACTCAATTGAGACATCCAACTGCACAAAGAACCAAAAGTCAACAGCTATAATTACATTTTGTAATTTAAGAAGAACAATTATAGCTTATGTCAATGTACATGGCATAAATGTGTATGAAACTTCATTATGATTACATCAATGTACATAGCATGCACGTGCATCCGCACACACAGATGCAGATCATAAAGCAAAATTGGTCTCAAGGGTAACCTCTGAAATAGTGCAAAGCATAACATGTAACTAAAAACTTATAGAGGCACAATGAAGTTTGAATATACGGCCCATAGAAAGAGAGAAACTCATCAACAAGCTATCCATAATTTAGGGGAAAAAAATTGAGAGAATAACAAGTGCGTCATTCAATCATATCAATTTAAGACAAGGAAAATTCCACAACATCAGAATCCACTCCTAAAATTTGGAATGAGAATGGAAATATGCACACTGAAAAAGGCATGTTTAACCTCTGACCTCTGAAGCTATAGGTCTCAAATTAGTTCTCTTATTGTTTCAAACACTAAACCCTTCCCCTCAAGGATTGCCCTTCATAACCAAGAAAACCTTCAAAAGCATTGTCATTCACCGGAGACATGAGTAATGACATCGAAATCACTCTGTCCAACATCATTTACAGAGAAAGGAAGTTGACCCAAGTGGAAGGATATAATGTAAAAGTAGACCATTAAGCAGTGAGTCTTTGCTTTCTAATTGCCTTTAGTGTTGAATTTAGATCCACTCTGGTTTAAAAAGTAGATTTTGAAGTAGATAAAAACGAAATAGGATTTGCTTAAGGATTATGGAGATAACAAAAAATCGAAGGAAACCATGCAGCTAACGTCAATCAAAAAATATCTATGTTTTCATTTTTTCAGTCACGAAAGAGCTAATAGAATTGAGAAAAGCTGCAAACAGATTATTTACCTCCCCATCAGCTGGGGACTGCATAATTGCTTCTATGCTTCTGTAAGAATCCATACCAACAACATGAGTGCCATCAGCACCCACTGAAGGTTCTAGGTTACATGAAGCCCGAATGCTATCCAGCTCAGATTGGGTCCTGAATTCTTGAATCCTTTTTGCAAGTTTATCTTGTTCAATATTAGCCAGTTCTTTCGATTGTTGTGCATATGTTAAGACCTGCAACATAGAGATGCTTAATACTAGTTCAATTTGCAGAAAACACTTAACCAAGCAAAAAAATTGAACTATTTAAATTTTGTTAGAGAGAAAATGGAAAAAAGTTTAGAAGTCATTTTATGGGACATAGATATGATGAATATACAACTTTTATGATTTAGTAAAATGCTTCACAAAATAGCGAGGAAGCTCTTGGATTATTTCCCAAGACATTTAAAGACCTTAAACATAGAGGAATTCAAAACCCAAGAGAGAAGTGGATGTCAGTTTGAATCCTCGTGGAAGAATTGAGGAAAATTATCAAATAAAATCCTATTCCTTCGGCTTCATTAAAAATTTCAACTCTTATAACTTTATTGGATTGGAAACTGTGTGACTTTAATATTTAGTATACTCATTTTCAACATTTTAGTTTGTTTAGAAGCATATCTTGCAATAAATTGTCTAAAAATGCATGATAATCGTATTAAACTTATTCACGCTTTGGTTAAATTTAAGAAAAGAATTTGCAGGATCTCTAAGAAACTATCTTAGAAAGCGAACATAAAATCAGCATGTGAATTTTTAGTCTTCTGTGTCTGGTAATCAGCTATCAAATCTAAAAGTTTATAATGGACTCAAGATACTCTTCTAAACTAAGTCGAAATCAAACTTCAGACATTAAGTCAGGATATTTAACCTAAGATCAGAAGATATATTTATGAAAAGGTAACCAATCTAGCATCTCATGTACAATACCTAAAAGCAAAGTATGTGAACGCAACATGGAAAAACAATCAAATCTCTTCTTATTCATATTTGCAAAACCAATTGGAAACATGATTTTATCCATACCTGGTGAATAAATGGCTCCATTTGGCTGAATAAATCATGCCCCTACATCACAGAGCAAAAGTTAATTTTTGTCATACAACCAAGAGATTTGGATCTTAAATCAAGAACTTTTCGTTCACTATTTGGTGAAGATATTTTCTGTTACAGAATGAAGTGGTAAATGAGAAGAAGTATGAAGATGATGATGAACAACAGAAGGATAGTGATAGATAGACCACTAAAGACATACTTTCGCAAGAAAACTAAGTCAAGAACAGATAATGTAATTAGTTGGCAGTTATTAGAGGAAACATAGGAAGAGTTGGTAGTTTCCGATTTTCAGTACAAGTGGGTTACTTGTTAGTTTCCGATTTTCAATAGAAGTGGGTTTCTTGTTGTTATCTACAATTAGGTCTCTAGGAGTCAAGTCTACAAATAGGTTTATAGTAATTGTCATTAGGGTGTGCAAACTTTCTATTTTTAAATATATTCTTGGAGTTTAGGCAACTCGATTTGTCTTTTGTTACTGGTGTGATTGTCTGTGAGATTCTCCAGTACTAAATATATCAGTTTATTTGCATTCAATAAACAATCGTATTTTTCCTTTCCAAAGCGTATTCTTTATTTCTGATAGAGTAAGGATAGGGAGAAATCCAGAAAACACAAACTAGTATATTGATAGTCTCTATAGAGCTATAGCTCTCCCAGCCAAAGGCCGAACAATAAGCAGATAACAAGAATAATCGATAATCCTCTCTTCATTAGCTAACTAACTTATATTCCTCTCACCTAGAGTACCCGTACCCCCAACACAATCATTCCCTTATTCTCCCGACGGTTACACATGCACGCCAGCTCATCATTCTCTCTCCACCTCAGCGTTCTGCTTCTTCCTCCTATGGTAAACCAATAACGGTTTCTGTCCATAGCTAACAATACCCCCTTGCTGGAAACAGACCTTGCCCACAAGGTCTGATTCAGGAAATTGGCCACGAAAATCTGAACAGCTCATCCAGGTAGCTTCATCAGGTCCCTTGGCCGCCCATTTGACCAACAATTGATGACAAGGAGTGGCAGGAGGGTCGAAGGATCTAGTATGTAGAATCTGCTCAGGAATGAAACTGGGTTGCTCAGCAATTAAATTAGGAGGAAGTTCACCTGAAACTGGGTTGTCTCCTGCTGCCTTCTTCAGTTGCGAAATGTGAAAGGTGGGATGAACCTTGGAGTTTGGTGGCAAGGCTAACTTGTACACCACTGGACTTAGTTTCTGCAGCACCCGAAATGGCCCATAATAACGAGGAGCGAGTTTGTGATACACTCGCTGTGCAAGTGAGGTCTGCCTATGGGGACGAATCTTCAAGTAGACCCAATCATCCACTTGGAACTCAACATGTCGCCGGTGTTTATTGGCCTGCTTAGTCATCCTTTGCTGTGCCTTTAACAGATTATAACGTAGTTGTCGCAAGATTTCATTGCGGTCTTGATGCTCAACTGCCACTGCCGCAATCTTAAATTCGCCAGGCAGATACTGAATCAGAGTAGGTGGTTTCCGACCATATACTAGTTCAAATGGGGTAGTTTGAGTAGCATCGTGGAAGTTGGTGTTGTACCAATACTCTGCCCAATGCAACCAACGACTCCAAGCTCTCGGTTGTTCAGAAGAGAAACATCGTAAGTAAGTTTCCAAGCATCTATTTAAAACCTCCGTCTGACCATCTGTTTCTGGATGGTAGGCAGTGCTCATTTTCAAGTGGGTACCCCATCCTTTAAAGAATTCTAACCAGAAGTTACTCATGAATAAAGGGTCCCTGTCACTAACAATGGAGTGTGGTACTCCATGAAGTCGCACAATCTCCTTAAAGAACACTTCAGCCACTGACCGTGCAGTGAAAGGATGTCGAAGACCAATGAAATGAGCATACTTGCTTAAACGGTCCACCACTACCAAAACACAATCAATTCCATGAGACCGAGGCATACCTGTGATGAAGTCCATGGATAAATCCTCCCAAACTAAAGTTGGTATAGGTAATGGGTGTAGTAATCCAGCGGGGGCTTGAGTGTTATATTTGTTGCGCTGGCAGGTATGACATTCAGCCACAAATTTCTGAATTTGTTTCATCATTCCCACCCAATGCACATTGGCTGCCACTCTGCGGTAAGTTCTAAAAGCCCCGGAATGTCCTCCTTGAGGGGTGCAATGGAACTCCTGAATTAACTTAGGAATCCACGAAGAAGTAGCAGGTAAGTATAGTTTCCCATTGAAAAAGATTCTGCCATTCACCAGTTGGTATTTCTGGAATGCCGCAGGGCAATCAGTGATCTTCTTTTTGAGTGTCTGGTAGGCATGATCTGCTGCCATCTCTCTGTCAAGGCCTGCCCATTGGGTCCAGCAAGGTAACGAAATTGCAGCCAGCTCTATCTCCTCCTGTCGCCTTGATAAGGAGTCTGCAGCCTTGTTTAATGCTCCTGGCTTGTATTCGATGTCAAACTCATAACCAATCAGTTTTGCCACCCAGTTTTGTTGAGCCGGAGTAGTAATTGGCTGTTGAAGTAAATGTTTCAAGCTACAATGGTCAGTGCATACCTTGAATTTTCCCCCTACCAAATATGGTCGCCAATGTCGGATGGCCATCACCAAAGCCATTAGCTCTTTCTCATAAATTGGTTTGGCTAGGTTTCTTGGTGCCAAGCTTTTGCTGTAAAATGCAATGGGTTGACCTCCTTGCATTAAAACGGCTCCTACTCCACCCCCGGATGCATCACATTCTACCACAAAAGGTTGGGTGAAATCGGGCATAGCTAGTGTAGGAGCCGTGGTCAAGGCTCGCTGAAGTGCAGTAAAGGCTGCTTGCGCTTCAGCTGTCCATACAAATTTCTGAGAAGACTCTTTTTTCAATAGCTCCGTTAGCGGCCTCGCTATGTTCCCATAGTTATGTATAAACCGTCTGTAATATCCTGTCAAGCCAAGGAAAGCTCTCACCCCTCTGATTGATCTAGGTTGCGGCCATGTTAAGATACTTGCCACCTTTGCCGGATCCATGGATACACCACCCAATGAAATTATGTGTCCCAAATATTCAATCTTGGTCTGCCCAAACTGACTTTTCTTCTTATTAACAGCAAACTGA
>JAOSBP010000204.1:872340-890823 GCA_027563825.1 Erythroxylum mucronatum
TTTGAGTAAATGAAATGAAATCCATTTTGGTTTTAAAAGGTTACCAATTTCTTATTACTGTTTTATTATTGTGATGCGCAGCGGAAGTTTAGTGGTGGTTGTCATTAGTGGTCTCTTATCGTAGGACATGTATCGGAATGACCTACGGGCGTTCCGGTGGGTACTTTATGATAAAGGGGCGCTACACCGATGCATGCACGTGAAATCACTTTCAAGTTTCTCTCTCTACTGTAAATTTCTATCTTTCATCTGATGCTTTTCTTTTTACTATCCTCAATGCTTTCACATCATTTAACTCCTTTCTATACTAAGATCTGACCAAATCCTATAAACACTTTCTGCACAAACTCTATGCAATCGGTAATACACTTCCACTGCTCAATAATATCAACTCATCTCTCTCATCACTATCACTGAATTTGCTTTATACACAACTCATGCATGTATTTATTCCCAACACTATCACATCATCAGAATCATTCAAAGAACTCATAAACTTAAAACATCACTTATCTTGTTTTCAGAAAATCACCAGCAGGGAGGTTTCAGTGATGGCTGAAAAAGCAAGACTCGAGAGAAGCAACTAACAGCTGGACTAATTTATTTGTGTTGCCAAGTATAATACTGATATAAGAATCAAAACCAATATTTCAGTGATGAAGGTTCAGTAACTTTTGGTGAAGACCAAACAAATCCTAAAATGAAAACAACAAGAAGCTTCAAAAATTATCAAAAATTTCAAAATAATATCAAAACTCTCCAAATAAATTTTTCACAATTTAAATCGCATTTATAAATCTATTTTACCCGGAACATGTAAATGAATGCATGCACAATTTATTTGTATGTGTCAAAATTCACATGCATATATCAGCGAATGCTCAGTTATGTAAAGCATACAGTGCACTAAAATTTCTATATTTTTTAACCCCTAACATGGGATGTTAGAATTGGAGTGCACTGAACAACAAGGCGATGAGCCAAGTTATATAAGAAGGGGTGGGAATGTCAATATGTCTTGAGAGTTTCTGACATTGTCATTGGGAAGTGTTAACCATTGCTTTAACTAGAACCTGGAGTTAACATATGCATGAGTATCCAAAAGTCAGTTATTAAGTTTTCACTCGGGGTCGTCTACTCTCTCGGAGTTCTTCGTCCCTATTTATTAGGGTTTCTTCTCTTGGTGGCTCTGGACAGCTGGGTTTGGCGTGTGTTGTTGGCATTCTTTGGCTAAGCTCTAGGTTTGCTCCTACTTGTTCTCGCCCTCTCTGCTTGGGTTCTCTCTTCCCTACTTTGGGCGGTTGGCTGTGGTGTTCTCGTACCTCTTCCTGGGGGCTTCTCTTCTTCTTGCTCTGGGCAGCTAGTTTTTCCCAGTTGATTTTGATTTTGATGACTCATCCCCTGGTCGCAAGTGACCTCTCTCAGCCGTTTCTGTTGGACTCGTTTCTTTCCTTGCCTTGGGCGGCGCGCTATGGTAGGCGATCGCGTTTCGGCATTGATGGCTCATCTCCCAGTTGACGATGATTTGGAAGATGGCCTTGTTTATGGGTCTGAAGCTCTGGATACGACTGACGATGTACAGCTCTGCCTTGTTGGGCAATTTTTGACTGATAAAGCCATCAACTTTCATGCTATGTGACATACCTTGGCTTCTGTATGGAGGCCATTGATGGGCATGCAGGTTTGTGAGGTTACTGGTGGCCTGTATGTCTTTCAATTTTTTAATACGGTTGATGTCCACCGTGTTCTGGAAATGCGACCCTGTACTTTTGATAATCACCTGCTTCTCCTGGATCGATTTAGGGATTCTTCCTCTCCATTCCAGGTTACCTTATTCCCTGTTCCCTTCTGGATTCAAGTCCACGGTCTCTAGTCTGTCTTTCGGTCGGTAAGAATACTGCAGGACATCGGTAATAAGATTGGTCAATTCTTAGAAGCGGATCCGATGTATTTTGAGCGCTCCTAAAATTCTTACCTGCGTATGCGCGTCAACTGGGATGTTAGGCGGCCACTCCGAGAGGGATTCAAGCTCAAACATGATAAGGGAGAATGGTTTATTGTTGGTTTTACCTATGAACATCTCCCTTACTGAGCGGTTCTGCCCTAAGTTACTTGACTTTGCACCAGGGCAAGCTGTTCAAAAATTTTCTGCTAGCCTCCGTGCCCTCTCTCGTTGGGAGTAGCGCAATATTGGTGACTGTTAGTTGCGTCCGATAGTGGCATCCGATGAACTTTCTGACAGTTAGTCCACACCGCCCCATACTAACTTTGGTGGTCTGACACCCGACATAGAACGCCCATTGGCCATCTCTGCACTAACTGAGGCAGGACATCGGGGAGTGCATCAAGGCAACATTATCTCTCGTTTTCCAGCCATTACTGCCCTTCCTGTTCCTTTAGCTGCTTCACCCAATGGCTCACCCCCAGAGTTGGACGACGGCCTGATAATGGGTGACTCCAAAAGGAAACGAATGGGTCCGGATCACCTCCGAGGCGCGACCCAGGATCCTACTACTTCCACCAGCATGTTCGTTGATCCACAGAATGCGATATCGGCCACCCCTGGCTTCACGGGCCGCCGGCAGCCATGAGTTGCCTCTCTTGGAACTGCCGTGGGCTGGGCAACCCACGGGCTTTACAGTTTCTTAAACTTTTTGTATCGGAAAAAAGGCCCACTTTTATCTTTCTTATTGAAACTCTGTGTTCATCCAATAAAATTGATGACTTGAAGCTTTTGTTGGGTTATGATGGTTGCATTGCTATTGATTGTGTGGGATATAGTGGGGGTTTAGCTCTCCTTTGGAAATCTGTTGCTTTGGTTAGACAATTAAATGTTTGTTTACGTTGTATTGATGTTGAAGTTGTGGTTGACCAGGTTGGTGCATGGCGATTAACGGGCATTTATGGGCATCCTGATCGTAATCATCATTCCGAAACGTGGAATTTGCTTCGGAACATCACACATTGTAGTGACCAGCCATGGGTTTGTATCGGTGATTATAATGACATTCTCCATCACCATGAGAAGAAAGGGGGTCGCCGGCACCCCCAACATATAATTGATGGCTTTCGCCAGTCTATCTTAGATGCTGGACTTAGTGACTTTCCCATGGGGAGCTACCCTTTCACGTGGGAGCATGGAAGGGCCTCGGGTGCTCTCATTGAGGAAAAGCTTGACCGTGTCCTTGTTTCCAGCACTTGACGTACTCTCTTCCCTTTGGCCCGTGCCTATGTTTTAGATACCTCCTCTTCCAACCATTTTCTTGGAGGTCCGCACTTTTATGTCTCGCCATAATGCCCGCCGTTTTAAGTTTGAGAATTCTTGGCTCCACAATCCTAACTGTCGGCAACTGGTTCAAACTGTTTGGGATGCCCATTCTGATCTGGATTTACCGGCACGGCTACATACATGTAGTCTTTCCCTTGATCGTTAGGGTATTAATTTGCGTAATGCGGATAGGAAATTGTTGGCTGATTGTAGGCGCACTATGACTGCATTGCGGGGTTCCCGCGTCCCGGCTGATATGAGACAATTTACGATAGCTCACAGAACCCTTCATGCTTTGCTTAATGATCAGGAAATTCGCTGGAAACGACGCTCTAAGACGTTTTGGTTGAAAGGAGACCGGAATACTCGTTTTTTTTACAAATGCTCCACTATCCGGTTCAAAAAAATCAGTTCTCTCGATTGAAGGATGTGGCTGGCACTTGGGTGGAGAATCGATAGGCTTTGGAGGCTTTAATCACAGATTACTTGTCTACCCTTTTCACTGCTCATTCGAGGGAGGTTGGTTCAGTTATTACACATGTTTTTGTTTTTGTTTCTCCTGAGATGAATGTTGCTCTCACGGCTCCTTATTCCGCGGATGAGATCAAATCGGCCGCATTTAGTATGAAACCTGATAAAGCCCCTGGCATTGACGGCTTTAATCCTGCATTTTACCAGCATTATTGGGATATTGTTGGACCCTCGATCTGCAATGTTTGTATACAATATCTAGCCCAGGGATCTTTTCCTTCTGATTTGAACCATACTCTCTTGGTGCTTCTTCCAAAAAAGCCCATACCAGAAGTTATGGGAGATCTCAGGCCGATAACCTTAAGTAATGTGGTTTACAAGATCATGAGCAAAGCTATTGCTAATAGATTGAGACGGTTTCTACCGACTATTATCTCTTCTTCTCAGTGTGCCTTTGTTCCTAATCGTAGCATCCAGGATAACAGTATCATTACCTTTGAACTCATGCATTTTTTTCTGCATAAGAGGCGTGGGAGGGATGGTTATGTAGGACTGAAAATGGACATTTCCAAGGCTTATGATCGGCTTGAGTGGAGTTACCTCACAGCCGTGCTTGATAAAATGGGCTTCAGTCCACATTGGATTCGTCTCGTTCTAAATTGTATTTCAACAGTGAAGTATTGGGTCTTACACCAGGGCCAGCATCTTGGTCCGATTACCCCATCCTGGGGCCTACGACAGGGAGACCCTCTATCTCCCTATTTATTTATTTTGTGTGTGGAGGGTTTATCCCGGTTGATTCAGGCTCGTGTGACTGCAGGGACTTGGCACGATTGCTCTATGGCCCTTGGGGCTCCTTCTATTGACCATCTCTTTTTTGCAGATGATAGTATGCTTGTTTTCAAGGCGACTAATGGGGAGGCTACTGTGGTTCAAGAAGTGATGGCCATCTATGCTCAAGCATCCAGTCAACATATCAGTTTTGGGAAATCTTCCCTCTATTTCTCCAACAATGTTCCTCCTTCGATTCGTCATCAAATTTGTGGTACTCTTGGCATCGTCGAGAAAGGTGACTTCAGTATCTACTTGGGCCTACCCACTCGGGTGGGTTTAAACAAGAGGGCAGTCTTTCACTTCATTAAAGATCGGGTTTGGAGAAAGTTAACCACAGAGAAGCGGAATTGCTTGTCTAGGGTGGGGAAAGAAATCATGCTCAAGACCGTCTTGCTTACCTTACCAAATTATGTTATGCACCTATTCTTGCTTCCCAAGACTCTCTGCATGGAACTACAACGCATGATGTGTTGTTTTTGGTAGGGTAATGGAGCACAACATGGTCGCGGTATTCACTGGATGAGTTGGGAACGGATGTGTCAACCGAAATTTTTCGGTGGACTTGGATTTAAGCAATTACGTGACTTTAATCTTTCCATGGTTGGGAAACAAGCGTGGCGCCTTTTTAAGGACCCCACTTCATTAGTTGCGAGGGTCTTGAAAGACAAATACTTTCCATCTACTTCTTTCCTTGCCTCGACTTTGGGTCATAACCCGAGTTTCATATGGCAGAGCTTTTGGGAAAGTAAGGCATTAATCAAGGAGGGCGCCTGCTTACGGGTTGGTTTGGGCTCATCAATCTCTATCTGGGAGGATTCTTGGCTCCCTTCTAAGGCCTCTATGAAAATCACCACGGCCCGCCCGGCCGGTACCGAGTTGCTGTTAGTATTAGACCTCATAGCCAACTACCGCTGGAACTCCGATGTTATTCTCCAGGCGTTTGAACCTCAGGATGTTGCTGCCATCTTATCCATCCCTTTAAGTTGAACTGGTGGCGAGGATGATTGGTTTTGGAGATTTGATAACAGAGGTTTGTATAATGTTAAAAGTGCTTACCGCCGATTGCGTTTTATCCAGCCACCCCCACAACTCCAAGCCCGAGTAAGTATGTGGAGGAAACTTTGGTCCTTGCATGTCCCACCTAGATGTCTTAATTTTGTTTGGTGGGCTTTGAATGCTGCCATTCCTTGTGTGACCTTGCTCCAACGTCGTAATCTCCTCGTTGATGGCTTATGTCCTTTTTGCCAATCTTGCGAGGAAGATGAACTTCATGTGTTGGTGTACTGTGACTTTGCAAGGGACTGTTGGCTATCCTCCGCTGTTGGGTTTCGTTTTCGCCAATGTGTGAGTTTTCGTGACTGGTTTGCGAGTATGCTGGCTATGCTCCATGGATCTGACTTGTAGACTTTGGTGGTGACTTTATGGGTGATATGGGAAGCCCAAAATGCTTTGTTTTGGACCGCCAAACGAATGCCTCCGCTGCAGGTGGCTCGACGCGCTCTTAATTTCCTCAATAATTGGCTCCAAGCTAATGATTCCCCCTCTACTGCTGCTGTTTCTGTTCCCCCAACAAGATGGTCTAAACCAGCTCATGGCTTTCTCAAATTGAATGTTGATGAAGCGCTTTTTGATAGTCTTTTTGTTGGCTTAGGTACTGTAGTTCGTGATTCCCTTGGCTCTTTTAACAGCGCTATGTAGGTAGCTATCCCGGGTCATTTTGATGCCAAAACTATCGAGGTTATGGCCATTCGCGAAGCCTTGAGTTAGATTAAGGATGTCGGGTGGTCGCCTACTGTTCTGGAGTCCGATGCCCAGTCTTGTGTTCAGGCTATTCTTGAATCTAACTATATGAATAATTCTGCTTTCGGACTACTAGTTTCAGACTGTAAATCCCTTCTCACTGAGGTCACAGATGTGCGATTAGTCTTTGTTAGACGGTTTGCGAATGGAATAGCTCATAAGCTTGCTCGAGCTGTTACCATATCGACGGACAAGGTGGTTTGGTCCCAACGACCGCCTATGTGTATTTATGACTCTATTCGGCTTGAAAGCCAATAATAGTTCTTACCATTTATCGTCAAAAAAAAAGTTGAGGTTATTAAACGAAACTCATCAATGGATTCTAAGAGTACATATTTATGTGCAAATTGTAAGAGTTATTGGTTTTCCAACTAATTGTTAAACAAAGTGTAAATTCAAAAGACACTGCAGTCGCAGATTACTCCAACTGGATAGTATTCCTACTAGATGTTACATGCGGGAGGTATCATCAGAAACTGGAAGACTAATCTGCCAATGGAAAGGATTAATTCCCGGATCCAACATCTCTATTTTTTTCATGGTCAAATCCTGCAAAATAACTCAAAACCTCAATCCTTCAAAAATTAGGATATAAATGAAAGAAAAACTAATATTTTGAGCCATCTTAGGAAGTACTTTGGGCAAGGCTCAAAATTTTATCACATGATGGTATACACTCTCAGACATGAAAATATTTTTAGCAAACACTAAGTAGAGCATAAATCATAGTATGACTCATTATCATGTATCAGATATACGTTGTGCTCTCTGTCTCACATATTCCTAAACAGAAAATAACTGGACATAAATTACAATCAAAGAAACAGAAGAACCGTTACCTTTTTTAACAGATTATTAGTCGCTGTCTTAATTTTCCTCGTGGTTGCCACTCTCATCGCCACCAGAAGCAAGCTCAGCTTCAAATGACTTGGATGGTAGTCTCTCATACATTCTGGAACCCAAAGGAAGTAATCTGCGCTGCCCAAACGTAAGATTCTGGCTAAGTGTATCATATTTCCATCTCTGCTGTATATACACTGCAGCTGCAAGAAAAACTGCAGTGATAGGTATAACTATATCGGCACCCTTGGTGTAAAAATCCATTTCTGGATTTACAAACTCGGAGTCCTCGGAGAAGTAAGGATTTGGAACGGGAGCTCTAATATAATCGTACACATGTGGTAGAAGCCTGACAACTGTGATACCCATAAAATACAGTTTACTCAACGGCTTACAATCAAGCTGCCACATAATGTTGCCAATAACTTGTGGAAGCAAGAAAAAATCTTGAACAAGGCCTACATACTCCTCTAGTTCGGTTTCCCATTCTCGTATTGTGTGGTAATTACCTGTAGAATCAATATAACTCCCCATTGTAACAGGCCTACGATTAGTCTGAACAGTGTGAATGACAAGAACAACCGCATATCCTATCACATGTAAGACTGATGTAGAGACAAATACCCATTTATCATTTGGAACACGATGTCGCTCAAGTGGAGTTCTTGTCAGTAATCTGATACGTGATTTCCACACCTTCTGACAAAGCCTTAGAGTAAGTAGAAACGAAATAAGGACTAGAAGTTTCACTGTATAATCAATCAAATGGATCCACTGATTCTTCTCCAAGTAATAAGTGGACATCTCTGATGATTCAGAAGATTTCCTCTTAAAGAGAGCTTCAGCTCTTGTGATAAGTGGAAGACTATAGCCAAGTGCTTGGACACCTAACATTACAAGAGAGATGAAAGGAACAGAATCACCCTCGTGCCTGATGTAGAATAATTGGCTTGAAATGCATGCAATTGCAAATGAAAGTGTTAAAATCCTGAGTATCCCCTCAATGCCCCTGCGAGATAGAATTTCTTCCCGCTGCCTTCGGTACATAATTGGAAGAGTTTGGAGCTTAACTGGTCCAAAATAGAGGGGATCATCTTCATTGCGCTGGCTGGATATGGAAATTCTAGCAGTTGGATCGACTAACCACTGCGATTTGGTAGGAGGGTAAGATACAAGCACTTCAATTAAACAATCCAAACCTGCTTCAAGATCCATACTCTCAAACAATACATTCCATGAGGCACGGACATCTCGGCAACCAACAAGATACATCTTCCCAACATGAGAATCATAAATACCCTCGACAAAAAGCACAGAAAAGTTGCTATAAGCTTCTCCATCAAGTGTGATTTGAGCTGATACATTAAGAAGGAGCTGTTTTTCAGTATATTCACCTTCACTAAGGTAAGGTGTCTCTTCATTTGCAAAGGAACTGTTCTGCAAAGACCAGTACCTCCCAAACAAAGGACCAAGTGAGAGAATCTCCATCGCAAACTCAATTCTTCTGGGCTTCAAACTAGGTAAAGGGTCAGGGAATGCCGAGATCTGGATTGTCAGATCTTCTGATAAGAAAGAAAGGCTTGCTAAAAGGGTCTCTGAATCATCCAGTTTGGGGAATGTGAGCAACGATTTTTTAATGACAGTCCGAAAACTGAATGGCTCATTTTTTTCCAGGATCACACCAGCTCTTTCCATTTTAGAGTAAACATAATATGGATGAGAAATTTTGAAATAATTCCACAATTCTGTGGGCCGCACCACTTCTTCAAATGATAAAGGGAAGTATTTTCTTTTACCAATGCTAGAAAAACTTCCTAAAATTATGCTCCGTTGTGTTATGGAAAATGAGAGGGGAATGTACAGACATATCCGAGAATCACAGCTACTTCCTCCTTTATCAACTATGCCATGGCAACCAACCATGCAAAGCTGTCCACTGGAAGATTTCCATATTCCCTCAGCAACAACAGTCATGTTATTCAGCCCCGATCTCGTGGCCACAACATATTGACTCTCTCCAGGAGAGGCAATTCGAAAGACGGCAGCAATCTTTGCAGAACTGGAATCTCCTTGTCCAGGCGTTTTCTCGCAATAAGCATTTTGCATAAAGAGCTTTACACCTTTATAGCTTCCATCAGTTGCATTTATCTGTTTATTTGACATAAATGGACCCAACTTCTTGCAAAATTCATCTGTGTCATTGCACCTCCAATTTGGTGCAATGTTTAAAGGTCCAGCTCCTTCTCCAATAGCTTGTTGTAGAATTCGGCAAATTCCCGTTCCTCTATAGATATCAATTCCACCATTAACTGAGCTATCAGGATATGGATAAGGATTGCATGCTGCTGAAACAAGTTTCTCAGAGCTAAACTCATACTTCACTGACTTTCCCAACTGAGACAAAATGTGTACATCATCAAAGTACTTGAGATTTGATTTCATGTTCAAGCTTCTCATGTCCCCATGGATCAACCGGTTTGTCAACGTAAATCTAATGGGATACCGAAGAATCAGCAGTATTTGGTCATCTTGCAACAGAGGTGGTTGGTTATAACTTGAACCCGAACCTTTCATCCATTCCCATGGATGATTGGAATCTGATTCCCTAGAAGGCAACATTGTGTTTCCCAACAAACACATCACTTTTTCACCTCCATTCTTCTTAGACTCGGTATATATACCTTGAAATGAAATTGAAACCTGTGCATGACCAGGCCACAATTGAAACTGAGAACTGCTGTCATACAATTTTTCTCCAAATGAACCTAAGGTAATGCCCATCACCAAGAACCCATTAACCCCGATTGCCTTCTTAGATCGATGTTCTTGATCAACACTCCTGACCCAGAAAGAAACCAAACTGAGTGGAGTTGGAAGACTCGACATGTTACTTGTCTGAAATTCTCCATCAACATAAGGCATTAATGGGGCTTTACCTGGATCCTGCATCCAATCCCCATTAACAAAATTGAGGTCTTCTTTGATGCTATACATTCTATTATCATCAGGTTTCAGCTCAGTAGCAGATGACAGTACAGAAGCACATTGCTTCTTAACTTCATCGAGTCTATCATAGCTGTAGGTCACGGTAGCATCTCTAGCAGAGTCTAGGCCGTTAAAAGCATCAGGCATGTACGAATATGTAAATCCAAGTAAAAACAACCCACAAAAATTCCAAACAAAAAAGGAAACAGACACGTTCTCCAAGGTCAGCATTCCTTCGATTCCAACTACTTGTATCAAGATATCTTGCTTCCGAACAAATAGAAAACAACAAAACTTTAACCCCCAGATCCTCAAACACAAAACCATATACAAAAAAACTGCACCTTTCTGAAGTTCTAAAATGACCCAAAAAGCTTATTTATTGTGTACCACATAGTTGACCATTTGAAGATTAAAGCTGTGTGACATAGACACGGGGATAACAACCAAGAAACAATAAAGTCAACAGGGCTCAGGCACAAAGCTCACAGCTTGGAGCTAAATTGTGTTGACGATTCCCCTTCCATGAGTCTGAGAATGAAAATAGGAAGACTAACCTCAATGTGAATTGCAAATATGATATGAATTATGGGAAGATCTTGAAAGAAGATGACTCCCAGTTGGTGGAAAGGATGGATCTTGCAAGAGATACCAGACACTGAGAGAGAGGAGGAGGGAGTCACAGAAGTGAAGTTGAAGTTAAAGTAGTTGTTTAGTTGCAACATAAAAAATTGAGAATCCTTATTATTAATTTATGCGTGTATGATACATTTCCCTAACAAATTAAAATATAACTATATAATTTACAGTAATATTAAATTACAAAAAATCATGAAGCCAAATTCATAATGGTTGGTAGATCATACTGTGAATAATAATTAGTAGTAAGCAATTATCTAAACAAAGCGACGCTGTATGGACGGTGTGCAAGGGAAGTGAAGTTGAAGGATAAGTTGGTCATTTCAACTTGAGTTATCTGGCAAATCTTGTGGGCAGTTTGGGTGCCACGACATATGTACAATGCGAATGTATTGATGATACGGACAGTGACATACAACCTAAGCGTTGACCCGATTAAGTCGCTGGTCAACTGTAATACATTTTTCCTTCTGTATTTTTACCAAATATTTAACCAAGATTTTGCACTGATTCCCTTTTTTTTTTTTTTGTTGAAAAATGGAAAACAAAGTTACATGGTGAAGTCTTGCGAGACTTGAGCACTAGAGGCGTCAGAAACTAACAAACCCATACAATAACTAGGAGGGAACATGAAGGTAAAAAGACTGAACTCAAGGGAAAGACCGGTCTTGGCTAGTGCATCAACAACCGCATTAGCTTCCCATGTGCAGATTAATTTATCTAAAGACATGAACCAGATCTAAGCTCGGGACCTCCGCCTTGACCTTAGTGAATGGATACAATATTTATTTACATGTGTTCAAAGCAATTCCTATTAAATGTCCAGTTAGAAGAGAGAACAAAAGAGAGCTCATAAATGAATACGAGTAGAACTATACAAGCATTCGTAGTTGTACGCTAATAACTAACCGCAAACAACATTCCATATCAGGTTTGCATGGAGCATATATGAATCTGTTTATTATTTGTGTATACTGAATAGGTGATATCAGGTAGTGTAGTATTTAAGTAAATTAGATTTTCTATAAGCTGTCTATATAGGGATGGATTTAAGAAAAGGAATTGACCATGAATAGCACTATAAGATTCATTCAACCCCAAAAGAATTTTCATCAATTTTGCCTTTTATTATCTACTCATCAGGTGCAAACAACATCATTATAAGAGCGTAAATAATCTTATAATTTTTTTTTACTTTGTGTAATAATCCACAACATTCATTTGTTCTTAATTCAAAGAAGCAATGTCTCTCTCAATCTAAAAAATCCTTGTTGCATTGCCTTGAGAAAACATATTGCAAAGAGCTTCCTAAAGTTTACAGGCAATGTTGCAGACAATAACATTAACTACAATATTAAGTGTTAAATAATTAAGAAGCCAAGATAACACCATATCATTTCACTTTTTTCATATGGTATAGTCTTTTGGTTTCATTGTGACAGATGGTGCCTTGAGAGTTTCATTAACAAAAACTAATTTAGATTTTGCATTTAAGGAGATGACCATGGCTCTGTGCCAAGTTGAATAATTATCTCCATCAAGAGGTTTTAAAACAAATATCATTCCAAGATTATCATAATTATTAAAGGAATAAGGATTATCGGGATCTAGTTCATGTGCTTATATGTTAGCCATGATGATAAGAATCAACAAATAAAGAGAAAAATAAAAAAGAGGAATCATTATTATGAAGTAATTAAAAAGAATAATTTATGTGTATTGCATTTGGTGAATGAGATACAATCATATATATACAAGGCTATGAGAATATATGGTCAACGTAAACTTAGGAAATTCTATCCTATGCACCTAATTTACACTATTTTAGGCAAAGATAATATTTACAATATTAACAACAGTAACATCCAATGAGATATTTAGCAAATCAGTTTGCTTAATTGTAAGCATGATATTGGGCTTGGACTTAGTCATTAGGATTATTTTTAACATGCCCCCGCAAGTTAGACGGTCGAAGAGTAAGGCCAATCTTGAACATTAGAAGTTGAATACGAGTCTGAGCAAGCAGTTTGGTGAGAGCATCAGCAAATTGGTTGTTGCTTAAGATGTGAGAAACACGAATGATGTCACCTTATACATGTTCCCATGCAAAGTGGTAATCTAGACCAAGGTGTTTCATCTTAAAATAAAATTTGGGATTAGTAGCAACATAAGTAGCTCCCATATTATAGCAGGAGGAGTAAGAGGATTGTATCCTAACTCATATAGTAGATTGAGTAGCCAAAGAACTCCAGCTGCCGTTGCAGTAACATCTCGGTATTCTGCTTTGGTGGATGAACGAGCCAATGTGCGTTGCTTTTTAGAACTCCAAAAGATGGGATTCCTTCTAAGATAAACAATATAACCTGTGGTGGAAATATAGTCATCCTTATCCCCTGCCCAATCAGCATCCTTGAAGGCATATAAACAAGTGGGTGAGGTTTGATGCAACAAAAAACCATGATGTGAAGCTCCTGTAAGATATCATAGTAGTCGTTTGAGTGTTGTTCAATGATCAATGGTTGGCTTGTGCATATATTGGGATACCCTATTCACAGTAAAAGCAACATTGGGTCGGGCTAGTGATAAATATTGCAAGCTTCTCACAAGGCCTGATACTCGATTAGGTTTGAGGTAGGAGTGCCAAATATATTAAAAAGGGGGGGATGAACACTCATAAGTTTCAGAACGGGTTTTGCACCACTTATTTTGGCATGTTGGAGGAGTTCAAGAACATATTTATATGGCTTAAGAATAAACTAGTTGGATGAGGAAGAACTTCGACACCAAGAAAGTAGGAAAGAGTGCCAACATCTTTAAGAGAGAAGCGTTTGGATAAGGTGATGATAAGAGAGTTGAGAAGAGTAGGGTTAGAGCCAGTGATGATGATATCATCAACATATAAAAGAATATAGAAGATGTCTTGGTGATGGTGTAAAATGAATAAAGAGGAGTCAAAAATAGAGTTACGAAAGTCGAGGCTGAGGAGATGTGTCTTAAGCTCATTAGACCAAGCTTTGAGGGCTTGTTTAAGACCATAAAAAGCTTGACATAATTTGCAAACATGAGTAGAATGAGTTTGGCTTACAAACCTCGGTGGTTAAACCATGTAAACATCTTCCATTAGAGAGCCTTGAAGGAAAGCATTGTTAATGTCAATTTGACGAAGAGATCACCCATAGCTTACGACATTGGAAAGGACGGTTTGAACCGTGGCGAGTTTGATTATGGCGCTAAAGGTTTCAATATAGTCAAGCCTGGGTCTTGGGTGAAACCCTTTAGCCACAAGACGAGCCTTGTGACGTTCAATGGAGCCATCAAGATTAAATTTGGTGTGAAAGACCCATTTATACCCAATTAGATTTTGACATAGAGAAGGAGGAACAAGATCCAAAGTATTATTTTTTTGGAGAGCATCATATTTAAGTTGTATGGCTTGACTCCAAATAGAACTGCAAAGGGCTTGAGTGATGGTAGTGGGGTCGTGTGAAACATCTTGAACTGTGGTTGTAAGATTGAGCTTATTTATGGGTTTGCAAACATTATTCTTTAGCTGGGTAATAGGTAGTGATGGAGAGGGAGGAGGGGGTGGAGGGATTGGTGGAGGAGTGGTGGCAGCCATAAGACTAGGCGGTGGGGAGGCCGCGAGGGAGGACTACTGATGTCGTGGTGATGAGGGAGGCGAAGGAGTAGTAGTGGGTGGCGTAGTAGAGGAAAGGATGGGTAGAGGAAGAGTACAATAATGATCAATATCCATTGTTTAGGGTATAGCAGTGGGTAATGAATGAGCAGCAAAAGAGAACTTATTTTCCACAAATTTTACATGACAAGAAACAAAAATTTTGTTTGTACTAGGTTCAAGACAATAATAGGCACTTTGAGTGGAGGAATAGCCTACAAAGACACATGGAGAGGAATGTAGGTCAAGTTTGTTTTTGGTGTAGGGACAAAGCCAAGGGTAGCACCAGCATCCGAAGCTACGAAGTTTTTGATAGTTAGGTGGAAAGTCATAGAGCTTACGAAAGGGAGAATGAAATTGAAGGATTGGAGTGGGCATACAATTAATAAGATAGGCATCGGTGGCAAAAGCTAAAGTCCAATACTTGATGAGCATGGATGCATGGGAAAGAAGAGATAGACCCGTTTTGACGATATAATGATGTTGTCTTTCGGAATATCCATTATGTTCTGGGGTGTGAGGAGGAGATGTAAGATGAGTGATGCTAAAGCTAACATGAGGGGTCAATACCTTCATACTCCCCCTATTGTCACTAAAAAGGGTTATAATGGGATGTTGGAAAATTTTTTCCACAAGCAATTTAAAGCGAAGAAAGACAATTTTAGTATCTGATTTATGTTTTAGTGGGTAGAACCATATGAATTTAGTGAAGTGCTCAACAAACAAGATATAATAATATTTATAACCATTATAGGAAAGAGTAGGAGAAGACCATACATCATTATATATGACATCAATCAGACCTTTAGAAGAAATAGTATTTTGATAAAATGGCATCTTGTGACTTTTATTACAATCTCATAAATTACATTGAAAATAGTTCGACTTTGTAATAGAGAAAATAAAAGTAATACTAATATGGCGAAGAATAGAATAAGAATGGTGTCCTAATTTATGATGCCAATTTGAGGTGGGGCCTAAAATAGTTGAATGAACGGTAAGACAAGTGGGATGCCACTCATAGATACCGGATTTTGTTGGGCCTTGAAGTAAAGGTGCCCCATTTGAAGATCCTTAACAAGAAAGGAAGTAGGTGAGAAAGTGATTGAAGCATTATTATCATGACAAAAATTAGATATAGAAATAATGTTGTAGGGAACAAATGGAACAAGAAGTATATTAGTTAAACGAAATTGAGAGGAGGGAGTAAGCAGAGAAATGGAACCTATTTTTTCAATTATTAGGCCAAAATCAACTCCAATAATGAGCTCTTCGATGCCATCATAAGGAGAGTGAAGAACAAGGTTCTCTAGATCATTAGTAATATGGTGGGTTGCCTCACTATCAAGAAGCCACCCATTAGGAGGATTTTTAGGTGCTGTGATAGCATAAGCACGAGGGTAGGAATGTAGTTGGTACCCCTTAAAGATAAAGCAATTTTGAGGAGATGGTGGAATGACAAAGGCATAAGAGGAGTGAGAAGGTTGGATTGCTTAGGGAAATTATTGGTGAAATATCAGACATTGAGTAACGTAACGCCTTTGAGTACGACACCACTGACATTTGCCTTGGAATGACTTGGGTGTATGATGAGTAGGAGTGGAAATTGGCTAACGCGTAAGAAGGAGACCTATAGATGGTGGAGCAAAATTGTTCCATGATAGACAATGGATTTTGGGCTGACTTTTAGCCACATAGTTAATTGTGGTGGAAAAGGAGTGGAGGAAGAAGATTTTTGCTTGATGGGGAGTTCAACGTTGATAAGCTTCTCATGTAATTCATCAAAAGAAATGGGAGAATCACGACTGTGGATGGAAGATCATTAAGTTGATTAAGAACTTTGTTAATGATGTCCTCATGATCAAGAGCTTGACCAAAAGAAGCAAGTTGATCAACGCACCCCTTAATCTCTTGCATATATTTAGTAATAAAGCGGTTTCCCTTAGTGATATTGCAGAGATGATCTTTAATTTGTTTAAGATGGTCTCATGAGGGATTGATATAGGTTTTGGCTAAGGTTTCCCATGCTTCTTGAGTTGTTTTAGCTTAAGATAAAAGGGAGGACAAGAAAGGGGGAAAGGGTGCCAACAAGTGCACCAAATATCAACTTATCCCGACGTAGCCAATTTTGGTAGGCTGGATTTGGGATAGATGCATCATCTTGGGTGATAGTTATGGGAGGGGAAGGATAGGATCTGTCAATGAACTTAAGAAGGTCGTACACGATAAAAGTAGCCTCAAATTGGGTTTTCCATGACAAATAGATGGTGGAAGTAAGTTTGAGAGTATTATTGAGAGAGATGAGGATGATGGGCTTAGTGGGTTTGGCATTGTTAGGGATAAGTTGAGAATCATTAGGAGCCATGGAGAAAAATAAAAGAAGATACAAAAGAGCAAAGGAGAAATAAGAAAGGGATCGAGGCTCTGATACCATATGAAGTTAAGAAGAATAATTTATGTGTATTGCATTTGGTGAATGAGATACAGTAATATATATACAAGGCTATAAGAATATATGGTCAATGTAAACTTAGGAAATTCTATCCTATGCAATATTTTAGGTAAAGATAATATTTACAATATTAATAACAGTAATGTCCTATGAGATATTTAGGAAATCAGTTTGCTTGATTATAGGCACGATATTGGGCTTGGACTTAGTCATCAGGATTATCTCTAACAGTTACTGCTCTAATACTATATAAAGAAGAAGATGGAGGAAAATATTCTACTAACTTAATTTTTATTAAGATAGAAATACTCTCTCTCTCTCTCTCTTACATACACACACATCACACATATAAGAAGGGACATCTATAATTAAGGTATTCTACTCCTATAATTCAACTATCCCAATAAGGAAAATTACAACATTTACTCTGTACATGTCAAGATATAATTGATTTTCCCTACAAACTTGTTTAATATTCTCATAAATGAGTTTCAAAACACTAAATTCCCTTTCTCAAAAGACACCACCCACGTACCCTCCTTACACCAAACCTATGCTACCCTTAGAGTTCACCCACGCCATTCCACAAAAGCATAGCTCCAAACTGGTAACCTATCAAGTTAATGACCCCAATGCTCATTGAAACTTGTTTCACATAATTCTTTCAATAAAAAATAATTAATTTGATACTTTTCACACTACTCTAGTAAAGTTTAAAATGGATAATCAAAGTATTGGGATTGATCCTATTAGACAAGCAATCTTCCCATGTCATCTTTAATTACTATATCATTGATGGTCTAAAGCTAAGAGCCTAATATCTTTAATAAGTGAAGGGTAATGAGTGAAATATAAAATCAACCCAAGTAAGAACATAATAATAGTAGTAGGAATTGATGATAAAAATTGGTGGAGATGTGAAAATTCAAAAACACCCTCCTTAACCTCATATCTTTTCTCTTTTATGAGCTAATAAGTAAATATTTAATTATTTTCACTGAAAATCATCAAAGCCCCTCTGGACCATCAAAAGAAGTTAAGTATGAGGAAGAAGAAAACAGTTTAAAAGTATGATATAATTTGATCAAGAGGCTATTTGGGTTTATTTTAACATTGGTAGGACCTGTTAAAGGAAAATAATCTTAAAAATAACAAGACAATAATTGAAGAAATTTTGATGGTGTTAAGTGTTTCTGTTGGATCCCGTTACCGGAGTCCAACTCTTGAACCGTAAAACATGATACTTGATCATGTTGCCTTGTAGGGTTTATTCCATTTAACCCTAATTAGCTGTCATTTTTTTTGAACTCTTAACATTATGAAACCCATAATAGACATGAATTATACCTTTTTAATCTTCTAACATCTCAACTTTCACTTACCAAAGTTCCATAGTGCGCCCATACAAAACATGTCTCATGCTTGAACTCAGTTCGCTTAATTGCGTTCTGAACTTGGAAGACTTTGAGAACTCAATTTCAATTGGCTTATCCATAATATCATAGTACTAAGTCTCTT
>JAOSBP010000204.1:1086616-1096713 GCA_027563825.1 Erythroxylum mucronatum
GTGGATTTGCCCCGTGTAGGTACAGAGCGAAGAGAGTAAGAACTGGGACAAGTCAACCGCAGTGGCCAAAGGAGTCAAAGTTTTTGTGTCACTCGACTATGTAATTTGTTTATTTTATTTGGGCCTGTATTGTTTCTTGAAAGTATGAGGTGTATTATATGTGTGTTAAACTCATATTTTAAAACAATGCATGTGTGTAATGTTTAATTTTGTTTGTCCTGTCTTGGGTGGCATCCATGTATCCTCCCAGAGGGTATTTGGGTGTTACAGAGTAGTCACTGGTGAAGTAGTTTCAGAACCCAATAACTTCTTATAGAAACCTGTAGCTTCTTTGGCTAAGTCTTCATGTCCATAAACCATAGCCCCCTCTTCAGTTTTAATGGAAGAGATTCTATTTATGTTCCTTCGGGATAACAGAGAGTTAAAGAAGAATTTCGTGCATCTGTCACCATCCTTCAACCAATTAACTCTAGCTCTTTGTTTGAACAAAGAGCATTGAATGTCTAGCATTTCCAAATACCTCTTAAGTGCTTCCTTTTCCTCCATAGCTAAAGTCCCATCCAAGGGATTGGCTGCCAGAGAGGTTTGAATAGAGCTAAGCTTCTCCCTTACTATGTCAACCTCCTTGTTAATATTCTTGCCTCTCTTACTATGAAGAGTCTTCAGTTCCTGCTTAATAGCTTTAAGTTTCTGAACACAAACAAACTGCTTAGTCCCATAACAAAGATGCTCTAGCCCTTTGGAGATTGCTTCTTGAAACCCCTCTACGCTTGCTAGGAAATTGTTGAATCTAAACAGGTAAAAGAGTCTTGAAGTAGTGAACAAGGAGTCAATTCTTATAGGAGTATGATCAGAGATACCAAGATTGAGGAATTTTGCAGTGCTGTTAGGAAAGGCAGAGAGCCAGTCCTCATTGACCAAAGCCCTGTCTAGCTTCTTCCTGATGTGCCACATTGAACTTTTCTTATTAGACCATGTAAAAAAGTGCCCTTCCATTTTCAGATCTAATAAGTCCGCCTCCTGTATGCAATCATACAAATCAGGGGAGAAATTAAGCATATTACAGTTGCCATCTGCCTCTATCCTGAAAGCAGTGGTGTTAAAATCACCATACACCAACCAAGGAAGAGAAACTAAGCCCTTAATCCGTCGAAGGACATGCCAAAGGTCAGATCTTTGGAAAACAGCGTTAAAACCATAGACAAAAGTAGCTAGTAGCCAGGAATTTTCCATTTTAAAAAGGATATTAGTGTGAATATGCTGCTGCCCAAAATCCAAAGCATCCACTTCTATAAAATCAGCATCAAAAGCTACAATAATTCTACCATAGACATGACATTGGTGATTGGTAATGAAGTGCCAATTACTGCCAAAGCATGTCAGTATATTCAAATTAACTTCCCTAATTTTGGTTTCCAACATACAAGACACCTTAGGCTTTTCAATAAGGATAAAGTCTCTTAGAGCATTAAGCTTGGAGGGACTATTTATTCCACGAACATTCCAGGCTATCAATGTTTTAGGCAAGTAGTTTTTCCTTTGGAGCTTTTCCTATTGCTCCTCATACTTTTCCGAGACATGAGCTGCTCAGATTTATCCTCAATGGTAGTATCAATCATCTGATCTTCCCTTTGAATAATTCCTTCAGCTATCTCACTAGTGACAACACCTTCATCCGGATTGAGAGCACTAGTCATCATCTCATTACACCTGTAGTCTGTAGAGCTACTGCATTCATCATTGGTTTTGTTAAGCAAGTCCTCCCTCTGTAGGTCTGATTCAAATTTAGTGACTTTCTGGTTGTGGAGTAGAGTGTCCAAAGTGCCTTGAGAGGGCTGAAGCATCCCTTGGTGGTCCTCTACTTGATCTGCCCCTTTGGCCTGCTGTTGATCCTCATGCTCCTTTCTTTCCACTCCCATCAGCTCCCAATAGTCCCCTTTTTGAAATGTTCTACCTGTAGGCCTCCATTCCTTTCCTTGAGCCTTGATGGATGGTCTCCAATGGTAAGTCACATATACCTTATCTTCTCTGAGAGTATTTGCATCAGCTAGTCTTAAAATTGGAATGCTCTCTTGCAAATCTTTTGTTATATCCATGCTGATACATAGCCGTGCAAAGCCTACCCTTTTCCTCATAGCTATGTTCTCATCCATACAAAGGGGCTTTCCTAGATAACTAGCCAACATGCTCAACCCCTTAATGGTCCAATATTCTAGAGGGATATTGTGGATATTGACCCATAAAGGAATATTCTTCCTTCTAATTTTCTCCAACTCCATTCCTGGATGCCAGTTCTGTAAGAAAAGGGGAAGCTGAGAAATATGCCAAGGGCCTTCTTCAATAATCTTTAGAGCCTCCGATTTAGATGAAAAAGTAAAGATAATATTATCTTCTTCAGTTAACATAACTTCCATGAGTCCCCTTCCCTTCCAATTCCTAGCAGCCCAAGCTTGAATAATGGGGAAAGCAGGCCTTCTTTCCAAAAAGAAGCCAACTAGAGTGGCTTCCCAGGATTTAGCTCCTTGTTGGAGAGTATCAAGACTGGGGGCAACCATCAGCTTGCCTTCAATCTCGACTGGAGGGCTGAATTCCAAAGTGGAGGCTGAATCATCTCCTACCACTTGCTTCCAAGTTCTCAAGGGGGCATCAGCTTTGTTACCAGTTGCAGCAGCAGCAGCAAAGCTATTAGATATAGCTAAAGAGGAAGGGAGAGGAGGGGTATTAGCACTGGGGAGGGATTGGGAAAGGTGAGGAATAGTTTTAGGTTTAGGGTTAGGATCAGAGATGGGATGGGGGTTAGGGTTCGGTGAAGAATTATGAACAGAGGAAAGTGGGGGGAAGTCAAAATGTAACAAATTTTGCATTGTGTAACTTGCAGGAACAGGACAGGAACAAGAAGCAAGCAACAACCGAGGAGTAGAAGGGGATTGCTAGCAGAACAAGGAGGGAAGAAGAAGAAAAACAGAGCAGCTAAGAAACAGGTAAGAGATACTGGGATAGATGAGTATCTGAAAGCAGGGTAAAGAATGGGATGAAGAATGTAGGTCGGAGGGGCAAGGGAAGAGGGGAATCAGAATAGAGAGGAGAAGAAGAGAAGAGAAGGCAGATCTGAGAGAAGAGGGCTGAGCAGAAGAGAAGAGGAGGGAGGGGATGGAGGTTGGAAAAGGTTGGAAACAGGAGGAGGGTTGCAGATCTGAAAAAGGAGGGAGGGGATGCTAAGAGAAGTCTGAAGGCAATGGAGGAAAGAAGGATAAGAGGGAAAGGAGGGAAGGAGAACAGCGAGGATTGGAGAAGGAGGGAAAGAAGGCTGGAGGAATCAACGAAGGAATTCTGGGAGGTCATCAATAGAGATCAAATTTTCCTAACCGATGAGAAAATTATTCATTTTGCTATGGTCCATTTTCAACTGGTCAATTTCAAATTAGTTATATGTATTGTACTTAGGGTATTCATTTATTTTATCAATCATCTCCATCAATAGAATATTTTTAGTAAAATATTATAACTAACAAATTAAAATAATCATTAAAAAATAAGCAATAAAGATCAGGGACTTTAAAAATTGTTGAAAACTTTGCAGGATTCTATAACATTGATGAATAATTTTTGAAGAAATTTAAATTGATGAATAATTAATACAATAAGGAACCTAAGGTTTTACAACCTTCGGTTTCATTTAATCTTATCATTTTGTATTTCATTTAAAAGTTTTAGTTTTATGCATTTTGTCTATTTTGGTAAATTTTAATTTCATATTTTTTAAATTCTCAAAAAAATTTAATTTCATTAATTTTTTTATAAAAATAAGCTTATTTAGGTATTGTTTGTTAAAATGACATGTTCAATTGAGTTGTTGCATGCTTGAAGTTACCTAATTTTTGTTTAATTATGATTTATAATATCCTTGATTTTTCAATCAAAGTTGTATATCTTATGTATAAATCGTTTTCCCTTTAATAAAATCAGTTATTGAATCTTACTATTTTTGCATATGAATTGACTTAATTTTAAGAGATCACTCTTTAATTTCTCTCTATGAGATTAACTAGGTTATGAATAATATTGGTGTTTGTTTACTGATCATCTTGTGTAACCGAAATCAATATAATGATTCATCAAGTTGCTTGCCTACCCTAATTGAAGAGATAAAATAAAATAATATTAGGTTACATGACAAGACATGAAAAACAAAAAGATAATGATCATTTTCTTTTAACCTCCTTAGGGAATGGGGCACTATAACTTTGTATTTGTTGTACGACCCATCTATTTCCCTCAAAATTACATGACATATGACCACTGTTTTCTAATAACACATGAAAATACTTGGGTCCTTCGTCGATGAATGGAGAATGTGATCGAAACAATCTCATATTTGATGATCTCACATTCTCTCTAAATGATGCTGGCCAGTAATTTCTATGATGTAGCTCTTGTATGACGACTAAATGTATATATAGTTCAAACAATATAGTTTTGAGTTCCAATGCAAGCCATCCACAAGGTATTCTCTTTACATACAGGAAACACAAATTAGGAAGAGAGGTAACAATCCATCCGCTCAGTTAAAAATGCATCATGTATAAATATATATATATATTTACAATGTCCATTATTTGTTAACATAAACACGTTCAAACAACAAATAAACCAACGACAGTTCAAAAAATGCAGAATACCCACATTCCATTAAAATAAAACCAATGTTCATATATACAAGCATTTAATAACAAAAATTTTTGCAGACAAAATAAACCCGAGAGCAAAGTACCATGGACGACTAATCTCGTATAACTGAAGACGGTGGATGATGGATGAGAGTAAATGACAATGGATGAAGATTTCTAGAGAAAAGACCGACGGTGATGGTGATAAAGAATAAAGGAAGAAGAAAAAATGACGCAGGGGAAAGATGGGAGGGGTTTTCGAGTAGTTTTAAGCTGAAATCAATCGTTTTCATTTAAATGAAAAATCAATTCATCGGTGACTTACCGATGGAAGCAATTTTCGTCAATAATTTACCTACGCATATTTTCCTACCAGCTATTGCCGTCTATTTTTACGACAGACTTTACTATTCTGTCGCTATATTTTGTCAGCAAAATCTCGGAGATAATTTCACGACAACTTTACAGACAAATATTTTTTCGTCACAAAAAACCATTTTTTCGTCAATTTTACCGACAAAAAAATAATTTTCGTCGCCAATTTGCTAAGGATTTTTCTATCGGTAATTTGTAATTTTCTTGTAGTGATTAATATCGAATTGTTTTTTAAAAGTTAAAAAAATTAATCATTTAATTGTTACTTTTAAAATTTCAGTTGGAATTACAAAATTTAATAACTTTTGTAATTCTTTTTTATAATTAACCCTTAGAAAAAACTACTTAACATTTTGATTTCTTCTATCCTATATTCAATAGTTAACTTAACCCTATCATAACCAATAAGATGCCTTTTACCCTATATTAAATGTTTATTTATTTCTAATTATGTAAGAATTTGAGTTTTCATATTTATGTAAATTATAAATGCAGACTGTTTTTAATTGCTACTAAAATATGATTATAGCATAATATCTTTTGACAGGAAATACCTATCAAAATCAAAAACGTTACAACTTTTCAGTTGTCATATAACGTCCGAGCCGTTAATTTGTTTTCATTGAGGTTCATGTACTTGAACCGAAGTTCTCCAGGGATGATGTGTTACACAGAACTTGAGCTAAGACCACCTGGCATAACCTCAGAGCTTCTGCACCTTAACAAAGCTTTTGAATTCATTGATTAAGAATAATGTTTTAAAAATCGGACCGGACATTGAACCGATCTAATAAAAGGTTTAAGGTTTAGAGGTTCAATCGGTAGTGAACCGCTATTAAACCGAAATATAATAAATAAGATTAAAATTTTATAAGAATAAATAAAAATAAATGTCAACAAGGAAAACATTGTTAATAACCAAATTACTATAAAGTGAATTTGTAATTACAAATTATATGAAAAATTTTGGTTCGTAAGTTCAATAATCTTAGGAAAAATTTGCATTTACATATACAATAATACATAAACATATTTGTTCCTTTTCAACTTGCTTTCTTCTAACCTCAAAACATGCTTAAGAATAAACATCGTCATTAAATATTACATTATTCAAAATATTGCACATATAATGGGAATTGTAATTAAAGTTTAATCTTCAGCTAGCAATCATTCAATTATCCATTTCCTTAGTTAAAAAATAACCTAGTATACATAAAAAGTGAAATTAGTGGAAGAAAATCAAATTCTTGAGAAAAGGTCATCTAAATAATCTTAAGATAGTAGTCAAAAGAAAAGCATAAGATTTAGAAATATAAGAATAGTTTTGTGTTAGTCACGATTGTTGAAGCTGATCGCTGAGAAAGTTTCATCAATAATCAAAACAACAGCCTAATAGTTAATCATTGACTTGGATCCGACCAAAGTGGCAGCATGTTTCAACTTCGTGCATGAACCATATAACGTACATTTATGTTTTCATATAACTCAACGGATAAAAAAATAACAGAATCACCTAGGCAGAGTAAATAAAGGAAAATCTACAATAAGAAAGAATTGTTTCCATCCTCTAATATGATTCAACAAACACAAGGTTAATGGATTAATTAAATCTAATTGGCTAACAAAATAGGTAGACAATAAAACAATAAAATGATTTAAGTCACTCGTTCCTTATGTCACAACCTTCTATTTGGGCATATAATAATCGAAATTATACATGAAAAAGGGAATAGGATACCATAAAGTATGAAAGTCACGAAGATGTAGTTTCGCAATGTATAAGTTCTGTAGCAGTTACTTTGAGCTGTTTTTGTTGGTTGCTTAATACAAAGCAACTGTGTTAACAACTGTTAATTTTTCATAACTAAAACGTAGGCAAAAAAAAATTCCAATAAGCAATAAATAAATCAACAACTAAAATTTGGTAACACGATTCGGCACATCCGGTCTACATCTACAGGGCCCTCACTTAATTTAATCACTTTCACCGAAGTACAACAATTTTATACAAGGCTTTACTGAGCCAACACCATTCACCCTTTGACACTATCTACTTGTCCTCACACTCCGTAGAAGTATTTCACTCCCAATAACACAACCACTTCGTGCTAACCTTAACAGAGAATTTTTGCAACAACGAATGCTAATAAAGATGAAATTAATAACCTAGTGATTAAATCAATAAAGATAAACAAAGGAACACTTTGAGTCAAAAGACACTTCTTTATATTTGCATCCTCGTCAACTCAAAATCATGGAGAGTTGTCTAACAAATATTTTGCTGTAAACCTTCGAAATAATCACTGAAGAATACCACACACAATAGCCACAAAGATCATCAAATGAACATGTGTTTCATCACCGAAATGTCCCAAAAACACAGCTGCAAAAATCAATCGATGGATTGTTGTATATGTTATAATCAATCACGAAAAGCACCACAAAAAGCAGTAGCTCAAAATTGTCAATCAAACTAGCAACCCTAAATTATCAATCAAACTAGCAACATCAAATTGTCAATCAAAACCAACAATCCCAAATCAACAACAATGTAGCCACTCAAATCATCAATTGAACACGTTATTGATCATCAGAGCACATAAAATGAAGCTGTAACTAGAGATAAATAAATAACGTAATTGTTCACCTAAGCATCAAGAAAACCCAACTGAATCAATAGTTAATTGATTGCATATTTTTTCACAAACGCAGCTGTCAAAATGATGGATAAATCGTGTAATATTTACCCTCTCACAAAGAAAACACAACTGCAATATTTTTCCACTCACAAAGAAAACATAACTGCACACTCACAACATTTCTGCTCGTATTTTTCTCACAACATTGATAACTAGACAGTCCAAAATTTCAAGTAATTGCCTATAGAATGCAATTGCCAAAGATGGATGAAATAATTGAAAGATCCAGCTTCCAAAGATAGCTACAATAACCAAACTAAGTTGCCAAAGATAGCTACAATAACCAAAATAAGTTGCCAAAGATAGCTCCAAAATCATCAAAAAATTTGCACATTATCTTTCATAAGACATGGTGATTTATCCCAAATAAAATCCTATCTTCTCTAGGATTTTATCCTTCACTCTATCTAATCTTCAAGAATCCCACATAAGGTAAATTTTTATCATAATGATATTCCAAATATATCCAACTAAATCCGGTTACAAATAATGCCCAAAATAATTAATAAGATATCTTAAGAAAGTATGTTTTCTAGATTATGTCACGTTTAAAAGGGTCGTCTCTTGTTAACTTTTAGTTAGATATTCTTTGGTCTTTCCCCAGTTTAAGATTTCTTATCTCTCATGTTTTTATCTTCTTCTGGGATCTCTTACTTCTTGTTTTACTTAAACTCCATTCCTTTGTTTAAGAAGTTCATTTTATCTATAACGCCAACATAATTTTGAGACAAAGATAAAATTGATGACTAAAGATCAAACTAAATGATTGTGCATGTCATGTTTTTAAAAGCGTTAAAAATGAAATTAGAAGATGAAAAGGAAACAATATTCATACTTTTAGAGAATCATGGTCATCATTCTTGTGTATTTAGTTTCAAATTTAGACATCTCTCCTTTTGCAGAAGAAGATGATTAAGGATTGTTGGCAGTTTATGAAAGATAATGACCACTTTATATAACTCCTGTAACAGTTATTTGTCCTAACCCAGGATTAAAGGGTGAAAATGGATCATTCAATGATCAATTACGAAACAGAGAAAATACAAGTTTTTCTCTTCCATTCTCTCTCACGTGAAGCAATCATCAAAGGCTTAGAGTTTGGGACGTGAATTAATCGGTGACTCTAGTAGCCAACCGTAAAACGAAGACTAGCAAGTAGAAAATCGATCCAGCACTTTCGCATTTAGGTCAGTCCTTATAATTCTACATTGGTATCAGAGCCGAATTGCTTATTTCCTAGGCTCAATGTCATAAGCATGATTAAAACATTCAATTAATCTGTTTAATTGAAATCTTTCTCTCGCAATATACATATATCTTATGTGTTTTTCAAATCAGTCTGCCTCAGAGGCGACGTCAATAATACAAACCCCAACCAGAATAATATAGGTAGAAGAAAAGACAAAAGTAAGTTTTTTTTAAAAGCCACTTATACCTAGACTTGTTCTCTCTTACCTCACGCCAAACAAAATTGTTTTGTACATACCCATGGAAACAGTCACTCACAGTTATGCGTGTGAGTCACGTGCTCCCTTATGAGTGGTGTTGATGGCGTGGTGGATGTTGTTCATCTCCTTTACGACCAATCTATTCCATGACGGTGTTGAAATGGGAGGCTTGTGACAACTCTTATGTGGAGTCGTGGTTTTTTTTTGGCGTCAAGGATGGTTGGGCGTTGGCGTGGTTGGACATCGGCCCGTCTTCGTCCTCGACTCTAAGCAGTGGCTCAAATAGGTTGGGGGTGGGGGTTGTGTTTTTTCTCTGGTTGGCCTTTCCAGTGCATGTTTAGAGAGAGCTGCAAAGAAGATGAAAAGTTTTTTTTAGAAAGAGTTGCATAGAAGATAGAAAGTTGTGTTTAAATGAAATGAAAACTGCGCAGAGAAGATAAAAACAAAAATGTTTTAAAGCAAAAGGGGTAGGGTTATAAATGGTGGGCATAAAATGTTATTTTGTCTTTTAGTAAATTTGTTGTTTAGTTACATTATACCCTCCAAGGTCTTGAATGTCCCACTTCTTTATATCTTCATTCAATGATGTCACAAAGTCTCTTTTCCATTATCAATGTACTGGAGAACTATTTTTCTGTTTTCAATTAATTAATGACATTTAAATAGGTTTTACAAAGAATGAATTATGATTAGTTTAGTATATTTATTTTTGCTAAATTAATTTGATGTGAAATAATTTTTAAATGGTCCGTCCATTTATTTATTTATTTTGTAAATTAGTTTTACATTTATTTAATTCATAAATGTGTTTTCATATAATATAATTCAAATATTCCATAAATGTGTTTTATGGGTAATTTTATATTATATTTAAAATAATATTATATAAATGAGTTTTATATAATGTT
>JAOSBP010000204.1:1228620-1240013 GCA_027563825.1 Erythroxylum mucronatum
AGCTTATGGAAGGAAACACATGTTAAATTCACTAGTCACTTGTCTTAAGTCTTAGTTGAGTTGACAGGGGTGGACACTTGTTAACTCCACTAGCCAGATTTTAGTTTTTTTTTTTTGAAATTGATACTGTATTACTAATAAAACGATAAGAAAAAATTGAATCAACCGGACCAACCTAGCTTCGAGGCGGCAGACTCACCCAATACACTCGACCTAGATCCAAAAGATCGAAGAAAACCTGACTGAATTAATCAGTAGAAGGACATTCAGAACAAGCAATAGGAGTCACAAATTGGGAAAAAACCGTTCCCCAAGACACAAAATCAGACTGAAACAACGCCCCCTAGCTAAGGCATGGGCTGTCTTAGTTTGAATAAGTTTTCGCGAGTTGTTATTTGAGTTTTGAACTAGTCACTATTATTGTTATTATTCCTGATATATAGTTACTGAAATATTGAAAAGTAGTTGAACTATTCCTTCATTTATTACCAACCAATCATATGAATAAAGGGGAGCATTCTTTCATATACTAAATTAGCTTTTTGAGTTCTTTAGAAAGTTTTAATGTCTGTTTGGATGGACTTTTGAAAAGTTAATAAGCACTTTTCTCCATCATAAAAGTCATTTTTAAAAAAATGAATGTTTGACTGTAAAATAAAAAATATTTTTTTGATAGATATAACTTTTTAGCAGCCAAAATACAGCTTTTTAAGAAGCACAAATTTGGAGCTTCTCAAAAAACTGCTTTTTCAGATATATTTTTCAGATCAATTAATGAGCCTATTTTTAACCTCTTTTACCTTTATGTTTTATACATAATTCACACAATACCCATAAACTCATCTTTACGTTTATTTTGAGAGTTTCATAATATTATTTGACTTTTTTTTTTTTGAAAATTTAAAGAACTATATTACCAAAAAATAAAGGTCTACAATATACAAAGCAAACAAGCCTTTAAAGGCAAACTAAGTGGGGAAAGCAACCCCTACTAACACAAAAACACAATCAAAGCATACCACTATAACTAGAGAAACCAACGTTGCCTCAGAGTTGAGGACAAAGACTCCTGCTTACTGTTCGCGAAGATGACCTCTCTAATCGAGTTGATTATGCTATCAGCCAGCACATATTTGTCCCTTTCCATTTGCATGTAAATTCGGAGGTTCCTCTCCCTCCAAACATGGTAAATAGTCAACTGCAACGAGAGCTTGATGAGTAAGCCATCCAACCGCCCTGGTTTGGTTTTTTGAATAACCTCAGCTAGCACAGCAGTCCATTCATATGCAGAGTTCAAAGAGCCAAGTAAATGCAATAGACGACTCCACACCGCTTTGGTGTAGTCACATTCAAAAAACAAGTGATTTCTACTTTCGTTTACCAGTTTACACAAAACACAAATTGGGTCAAAAGTCCCGAACCATCTATCCTTGGTTCGCAACCTATTTTTAATAGCAAGCCACAGAAAGAATGCCGCTTTCGGGCATAAAATCTGATTCCAAACCAGGGCAGCCCACGGTACCTGAGCATCCAAAGTTTGCCCTATACCACGGGCTGAACAAGTGGTGAAAACACCATTCTGGGAAGCAGTCCAACGTACCTGATCTGGAGTGTCATTCAAACTGATGCCATGCAAATAGTTGGAAATAAGATGTCCGAATCTGCACCTAAACAAGCGATCACCCTCACGGACAACCCAAGCAAGAGTTGCTGTCTGCGGAATTCGGCTCCTAACCACAGTTAAATCAGGCTGAAGCCGGAGAGGACTCCTCTCATGCCAATTATCAAACCAGAAAAAGGTTGCATCACCACTCCCAATTCGATTTTTAATGTAAGGATATATCAAATCCCTCAATTGGAGAAGGCTCCTAAAAATCCATGAGTCATCAGGCCGCGGAAGAAGACACCAAAAGCTTTGCCCCTGAAGACGAAAGACTTGCACCCATTTGACCCACAAAGCCTCTTTATCCACAAAAAGACGCCAAATTCGTTTCATAAGAAGACATCTTTGCATATGAGTGATCGAGATGATACCCAACCCACCTTGCTTCTTAGGAAGAACAATCTCGCTCCACTTAACTTTCGCACCCTTACTAGTTTCATGAGTTCCAGACCATAGGAATGCTTTAATGATGCGCTCCATTTCTTTGACCACTTTCTTCGGAATAACAACATGAGCCGCCCAATGAATATGCATGCTATTCAAAACGGAGATAATAAGGCTAACTCTAGCCGCAAAGGAGAGGAACCGATTCTGCCAGGTATTAATACGACTCTTTAGTTTCTCCAACAGTGGCAAGAAGTCATTAAACCGAGGCTTACCTGAGGTGATAGGAACCCCCAGATATCTGAACGGAGTGCCATGAATAGAAAGCCCGACAAGATTGCTAAGCTCTGCCCAATTGTGGACATCAGAGGAGAAATAAATACCACTTTTCTGAAAATTAATGCGCAAGCCAGACCAGCGAGAAAAGGTGTCCATAATGTTCATCATCATCACTAGCACCTGCGGCTTCGCTTGACAGAAGAGAATCACGTCATCCGCATACATGAGATGAGACAGTTTCAGGTCAGCACACTTATAATGGTATTGAAAGTTCCCATTACATTGTACCAACTTGGAAAGTAACCGAGATAAGCCCTCCATTGCCAGCGCGAATAAGTAAGGGGAAAGGGGATCCCCTTGTCGAATTCCCCTTTGAGGCTGAAAAGGCTTTGTCGGATGACCATTAATTAAGACGCTCAGGGAAGTCGTCTGAATACATTGAGAAATTAGAAGGCAAAGCCTTGAAGGCAATCCAATCCTCAGCATACATTCTTGTAAGTATTCCCAATCAAGAGAGTCAAAGGCTTTGTAAAGATCAATTTTCAAGGAGCAACTATTAATCTTCTTACCAGTATGATAATCTCCCATCAATTCCTGAAGCAACAGAATGTTGTCCCCTATACTCCGAGACGGAAGAAAGGCCCCTTGAGCATTGTTTACAACCTCCGACAACACCCCTTTCAAGCGTTCCGCTAAAAGAGAAGCAATAATTTTATACACAGTATTGCAACACGATATCGGTCTATAATCCGTAATCCGATCAGGTCTATCCTTCTTGGGAATTAAGGATATGTAAGTGTGGTTGATCTCCCGCAAGAGTTTCCCAGAGGAGAAAAACTCAAGAACTGCCTCCGTAACCAACTGACCAGTAATATCCCACGTCTGTTGGAAGAACCCCGCCGAGAACCCATCAGGACCTGGGGCCTTAGAGCTATTAAGTCGAAACAAGGCTTCCTTGACATGCTCCGCTGTGAATGGGGCAGTAAGCAAGGCCATTCTTTCAGGACTAGGAGTGAAATCTAGGATATTCCGAACTCCAAAACCAGCCCGACTCGAAGCACCAGAGCTACCCATAAGCTGCACAAAAAACTCTCTAACATGCGTCGACACTTCAGCTGGACCCGAATAGTGCTCCCAGCAGAGTCTGTCAGCTCAGTGATAGTGTTAATGTTACGCCTAGCAAGAATAGCTGCATGGAAATATTTAGAGTTGCGATCCCCATCTTTCAGCCAAGTCTGACGGGCTTTTTGTCGAAGGATGGAGTCATTAAGCTGCAAAGCCTCTTGATACTTGTGCATGGCATCAGCCTCAAGAACCCGAAGTCGTTCACTAAGGGGTTCCCTATAACACTGCTGCTGGATGTCCGCCAAGTGAGTGCTCAACTCCTGTAGATTGCGAGTTCGTTGTTTACTGAAGATTTTGATAGCCTGCTTAGAAAGCTTCAGCTTTTGCATCAACTGAAACCCCTTGTAACCCGGGATCTCTGTCCGCCAAATTTGAGCAATCAACGCCATAAATCCCTCCACTTGAAGAAACCATTGAAGAATCGGAAAGGGGCGCCACCTCTACTATAATCAAACTGATGCAGGGTGAGAATAGGTGAATGATCAGAAAATACTGGATCACCGAACTCCACAGAATCAAAAGGGAAAGACAGAAGCCAGTGGTGGTTAACCAATGCTCGGTCCAGCTTCTTCCGAATGTGCATAGGGCCTTTTTGTTTGTTCTCCCATGTAAACCACCTACCACATCCTCGAAGATCCACTAAGCTAGAGTTAGATAGTAAGTGTTGTAACTCCCCACCAGCACCTCCATGAAAACCCACTCCACCTTCAACTTCCGAAGAATTTAGACAGCAGTTAAAATCTCCAGCAACCAACCACGGACCCCCCATCCCAGCATGAAACGCCAACAGTTCTGTCCATAAATCAGCCCGCTGAAAAACAAAGTTTGAAGCATAGATAAGAGTTACCGTAAATGTATCCCTACCAATTTCCTGACACTGCAAGTGCATAAACTGGGCACCCATTTTGAGCACCCGGACGGCAAGCTTAGCAGAGTTATACCAGCATAAAATTCTACCATTATAGTGGTACGCATGATTGGAGATAAAACTCCAATTATTCCCCAAAAACAATAAATCCTTCATGTCCGCCGAAGCTTTTATTTTTGTCTCTAGTAAACCTACCAAAACAGGATTTGAGTTAGCTACTAGCTGCTTCACCATCAGCTTTTTGGAGGGGTCATTGAGCCCCCTAGTGTTCCACACTAAAATGGACATCATTAGAATAAGCACTCAGGGGACATAACCCCTTTGTGCTTTTTCTTCTTGGCCTTCTTCTTAACCGTCGTCCGCGTAGGCTGCTTGGGCAAGCTTAGATCACCTTCTTCCAAAGTGGCAGCCACTGTGTGTTCATGACCAACACTACGTTCACCAGATGCCATTGGTTCCCCACCCGTCTGCTCTGCATTGGTCACCAAAGGGACTGGACTTGATCGAACAACAACAGCAGGAGGGGTAATAGGACAAGAACTCTCTATTTGTACAGTCAGAGAAGTGTTGCTGGGGCTATTCAATTCCACTGGATCCAATCGCTCCACCAAGGCTGTATCCAATGGCAAACTGCCATGCGGACTACCCATTAACCCGTCGGGATCATCTCGGACTAATCCAGTCCCCACTACTTCAGAGATTGTCTTCAGTCCATCCGACTGTTCTGGATCAGGCGCAGGGGACTCTTGCTGGGGGGTGCTCACCAGAGCCTGATCAGTAAGTGGCTCTGGGGAAAGCACGCCTGGCTGAATGCGACGCCCTGTAGGTACCCATTTTTTCTCTACAACCACATTAGGCTTCCAGGGATACGTAAGAGTAATACTGTGGCAAACCAATTCCCCTGCTTCATCTAACCTCCGAATGGACAACTTGTCTGGTAGAGCCGTGTCCTTCAACACCTCAATGCAGATTTTAGCATAGCCAATTCGATCCATTTTAGCAGTCTGAGAATCCAGGCTGAGAGGTTTCCCAATTCCACTGGCAAGATGGCTCAAGCCTTCTATCGTCCAATATTCCATAGGCAACCCATGGAACTGCACCCAAATGGGAATGGCCTCCACAGAGCCCCGATCCAAACCCATTCCTGGCCGCCACTGACGCAAGAACAGAGGTTGGTCGCCTATGTGCCAAGGCCCGAGTTCAAGGATTTCACTGAGGTTAGACTGCTGTGAAAACTTGAACAGAAACCGACCATCCTCCATAAGCATGGCTTTCTCAAATCCCTTACTACTCCACTTGGCCTTAGCCCACGCACTAACCACCGGAAATGCCAGGCGTTTAGACCAAAAAAAACCAACTAAAGCCTTCGACCACGCACGAGCACCAGCACGGAGCAACTCTATAAGGGGGAAACCACACCATCTTGAAGGACAGTGGGATGGTAGGTAAGCTTACCATGGGAAGAGGAAGCAGAGACACGCTCCCGCCAGGATCCATCACCCGGGACAGACTTCAGGGGTGAGGAGGGGGCGGCGCCAGCTGCACCCAAGGACTGGGTTTTCCCGGTCGCCGGGGCAACAACAGCACGAGCAACAGAGGAGGGCAAGGCAGGGAGGGGAGGAAAAGACTGGGTTGGGAAAAGACAAAAAAGGAGGGCTAGCTATGGGGAAACGAAGAAGAAGGGTAGGTGATGAAAAGGGCAGAAAGGGAAAAACAGGTTAGGCGGGAGAAAAAGAGGAGGAGAGAGGGCAGAGCAAAAGCATCATGTCATTTTCATATTTATATATTTAGTTATACGTATTTATTAAAATTTTATAGTATTATTAATTTATACCAAAAAGCAATTTATTTATAATTTAGGATAAGACTACTATTACACCTCTTTAATTTAACTTTTTGAAACATAAGTCCTCTCTTACAATAAAATAAAAATTTGTGAATGTATTGACATTTGATATTATCACTAATAAATTTATAATAATAGAATCATGGAAGTCTAATATTATATTTCTATTTTTTTAAAACAATTGATGTTACAAATTCTTTTACTTTCCTATTTTTAATTTTTATAATTTGTTCATATAATAAACTACTTAAATAGATGAAGTTTATGATAAAAAAAGTATTAATGTTGTTTGATTTATGGAATTCATTTAACTAAATTTCAGTAATGAATTGTGTAAAATTTTGTTGCAAATTCTGTCTTTTCTTCCCTAACTATTCAAAGTCTTCCTCTTTTATGTTAGTCCGGTCTCACCTCTCACGACTTTCAATCGTTTTCTGTTTTCTTCTAAAATTTCCAAGTCTTTCTTATTTTTATGGATCAAATTGATCCACATGGTAACGTTAGGGGATCACACACATCATAATAATATTTTGATTTCTTGCATATATAAACCCTTGCCCTACCATTTACTTATTTTTCCAAGTCTTCTTTCTACAGTCAGTGTACGTCTTTATGAACCCCTTATCCTACCATCTACTACAGAAGTGATAAACAGGGTAAGTCCTTATCGTGTTGATATAATTGCCTTCTTGGCTTTACGATTTCTTTACATATATTTATGCAATTAATCTAATTCAGTTCCTAAAATTAGATAAGAGTTTAAAATTTTATGAAATAAGAAAACAAAATATTAGTTTAATATCGAAAAATATAATAAAAGATATAAAATATTTAAATTCGAGAAATATATGATAAAATTTAAATTTAAAAGACTTAAATTTTAAAAAATTTAAAAATATTTTATTTTTGACAATCTTTTTATGAATTATTTTTATTTGTTTAAAATTATTGTGTTGATAAAAATATTATCATTATTTCATAATTCATTTTATTCTATAGTTATATAGTCCTGATTATTTTTAATCTTAATACAAAAAGTTTTTAAGCTTTCCAAAATGATAATCTTAGTGTTAAAATATAATTTTATATTTTCAAAAATATTTTGTGCGTTTATTCACGATAATTATTTATGTTTATTTAATGACTCTGATTTTGATTTTACTCTTCATTGATTAAGATATAGACTTAGTTGCACGTCACATGCATCTCAACCTATAGAAGGATAAAAATTATAGAAGGATAAATTAATTAGTTTAATTTTTTAAATTCTCAATAATTAAAATTATGAATTTTCGTTCAATGTATTCACATGTAATATTACCAATAATAAATTACTAATAATAGAATCATATAGTCTAATATTATTCCTAATAAATTCTCTGGTAAAATCATACAATCATTTTAAGTTTTCCTTACCTTTATTTAACCAAGTAATCCACAAGGTTACATATACTGTTTTACAATTATATCATCTTTTGATGATTTAAACGTATAATTCTGCAAATATTTAAATTAAAACATGATAACATTTTTATTTTGAAATTAGAGTCAAAAATAAAACTAAAAAGTAAATCCTAATTATTGTGCTTTTTTTCTTTAATTCTTATTTTGCTTTGTCTCACCAACATAATAATATAAATTGTTTCATAAGACCTCAAGTAAGAATAATATATAAATATATATAATCACTTGAATTGTTTATCTCGTAAATTAAATATGAATTACTAATTATATAATTATTTTTAAATAAATTATACAAAAATTAATTAATTTAATTTTTTTAAAAAATAAGTTCTCTCTTAAAATAAAATAAAAAATTTAATTATTTAATCTTACAATCATTTTCTGTTTTCACACGTTTCAATCATTTTCTGTTTTCTTCTCAAATTTCCAAGTCTTTCTTATTTTTATGGATCAAATTGATCCACATGGAAACGTCAAAGATCACATTTTTTCACAACTTTTTATGGCTTTAACCTATATTAGTGACTTAATTGGCAAAGGGAATCTGTGTTCATAGCTTATCTCGGAGCCATTAGATTTCATCTAAATAAAAAATATACATAATATACTCTACAATTTCTCATGCATTTTTAATTTCTAAAAGTCTTTATAAATATTTTAAGTCCTTCTTTTTCTGTTAATACTGAGTAAATTATTTATTTCGCATATAACTTTTTAAAATCTTTATTTTCCTATCAATCCGTATATGTATACACTTTTTCTCCTATAAGTTATTACCAATGTGCTCAATACGGTGTCAGATAAGTAATTTGATTGAAGAATAGTCATATATATGTATAAGTAATTTGACTTTTTTTATCTCATAAATTATAAAAATTAATTAGTTTAATTTCTTGAACTTTTAGTAATTAATATAACGAAAGCCTCTTATGATAAATGGCACTATTTGTATTGCTTAATATTAATATTAATATTTTTAATGATTAAATCATATCCTTTGGATATATAATTTTAAAAACTGAAATCATATTTTTACCTTTTTAATTTCAAATTTTCTTAATATAATAGTAATAAGTCTCTTATATCTACTAGTTTTAGTCATTTCATTTTGAAAATTCGAAAGAGTCCATAAAACTAGACTTTTTAATTAACTTATTAATAATTTAAAATTAGGTAAAATTCCTAAATTAATAATTCAAAGCAACATCATTTTGGTTTTAAATATTTTATTTTTCTTTAAAGACTTGTCTAGAGCAGTTCAATCTTATACCAAATGTGTTCCAACCCAACTTGACCAAGAAAGAGCTTGGCTCATTGTTGTCTCTGCTTCGAGCTTGCACCAAGCCGTGCTCATAATTCATTAAGGTGCTTGCCAGGTTAGCAAACAGCTGGACTAATCATTGGATTGAATAGTTGTGGAATGATCCTAGGAACTGCTTAGGTATGATACTGAGTGTTTTTTATAACTTAGGTACATCTTGACAAGAAATAAAGTGTTCATTGGATCCTGAGATGTTTAAGATGATTTATAAGCATTAACCATAAAGAAAAAAGAACAAGATTTAGGACCTATGCTATGCATATTGTTTAGAGGTAATCACAAATATTCAATTATCAAAAAATTCAACTAATTCGGGCGTGAAAACCTTGAATATTTTAACTTTTCAGTTTGGTTTCTAACTGTTTGGTTCGATTTACTCTAATAATTCTTATTGTTAAAGACTTATTAGTTTATTAATTATTCAGTAAGTTTTTTAAAATTAATAAGTTATTGGAAACTAAAATAAATCAATTAATTTTCATTTAACAATTATTTTTTAAGTAAACTTTAAATTCTTAGATGAATATGAACAATCTTTTTTAATCATATTTTAAATTCTTTAATTTTATTTAATTTTTAACCAATTATATGGTGGTCTAATATTAGTTGAACCTTTTAAACCTTAAATTTCTTATCTTACATGTTTAACTTCCGGTCCAGTTTTTAAAATCTTGCAAATATTACAAGCCGAAGTCATGATTAAAAAAAAAGCAAATATGACTATTTAATAAAAATCACCCTCATATACAACCTTTAAAAGGAGCAAATTTATATTTTAGTAGTTTAATTTATTTTAGTTTTAAAAAACTAAAAGACTATAAATTTCATACTTATTAAGTTTTATTTTAAACTTTAGTCTAGACTTTCTTGTCAAAAAAAAAACACAAGTTTCAACCTCAAGAATGGTTATAAACACAAGTTCCAAGTGACCAAGTCTTCTTTCTCTATGTTAGTCCATGACTTTGTGGAAAACTTTGCCGACAAGTTATCTTTGAAGTGGTCAAAAAAGTAGGGTCTAGTTTGATTGGTATTTCAATTTCTTCAATCTTTGTTCTCGTTTCATTATTATATAATCATAATATAACCACATTTTGCAACGTAAAATTTTGAAGAAAATTAATAATTATCTTCTTATTCTTTAATCGTCTCTCGAATATATATGTAAAAAATAAAACAAAAGAATAAAATGTAAACAATAATTTTAAAAATAAATGTAAAAATTTAGATTCACAATTAAACCAGATAATAAATTATGAATCTAATATTTAAAAGTAAAATGGTCAAAATATTTAAATTCATCTAAATAAAAGATAGATCACACAGTAATATAAACACGCTAAAGTGTCCCCGTACCATTTCCTTATTTTTTTCCAAGTCTACTCTTATTTTTCCAGTCAATACATGCGGAACATGCCCTTATGAATCCTTACCCAAGTCATGAACACGTGCTTACACCTTAGCGCGTTCATATTATTGCCGACTGGCTTTATAATTTTTGTCTACACATAGTTTTTATAATTTATCTAATGAACTTATTAATAATTGGTAAAATTCTTAAATTAATTTTAAATGAGAAAATAAAGTGCAAACTTAATTGCTAAAAAGTATAAAAATACTCAAATATATTTGAGATTATACTAGAAAAATAAATTTTAAGAAGATTTTAATTCTATAACATTTCAAAAAATGTATTTAAATAATTTTTAGAACTATCTGTATTTATTTTGTTAATAGAAAAAAGTGAATATAAGATGGGACCACCACCACAAACACGTTGAAGCACCCATTGGATGAGGGTCTACTATAAAAGGATTATCGCCGGTCATGACGATTTATTCAATACGAAACAGCTACACTAGAATTCGTTTCTTGAATACATCTGTAGAAGTCGACCGCTCCATACTTTCTCAACTTGTCAAACTGCTTCCCCTTCTTAACTGGGGCCGAAGCAGAAGGCTTTGACATTTGACCCATGGCCTGTGCAAACGCCTGAGCAAAGGCCTGGAACATCCTCGGGTCCAACGGAGGCGCTTGCTCCTGCACCACTGGCGACTCTCTCGTCGGAGATCGAAAGGGCTCACTACCATGCCCTACAGAAGCCTCAGCACGTCCTAGGGCTACAGACTCATCCATACTCTCCTCACTCGTCGGAGAGTCAGGTGCGACAGATCCTTGCAAAACTCCCCGTGTCCTACGAGGTGGCATCTTACTCCTTCAATTGAAAAGACTAAGGAGCTACATTCTCATCTTATTTCCTACATGTATGCATGTTATGCATGTCACTTAATGCAATTCAATCAAGTCATAATGCAGCAAAATTCACATAACACACAATCCCTACGATGCAGTCTATGCCTAGGAAATGAGCCTAAAGCTCTGATACCAAAATTGTTGGGTCCCGATCCCGGAGCCCAGTCAAACAGTGCTGGACCCCGTTCTGGAT
>JAOSBP010000204.1:1259176-1280920 GCA_027563825.1 Erythroxylum mucronatum
ATATAAGCTCTACATCTGATACGATTTTCTGAACATGCTAAAAGATAAAAGCAAGAACTAATGGTTAAAAAACAGTCCAGTACAAGTATTTCTGCATTTGGCTAAACACTACACTGTCCAAATTGTCTTCTTGCAAAAAACAGAAAGTTGACATTTTAACAACCATTAATGCTTCAGCCACAAAATCCTGACATTCATATTTGATTTTCAGACATGAAAGTGAAATGGCCTGATAGGTTTAACTTACTGCACCTTTGCTTAACAACTCTTGATTATGCTAATTAATTTCCTTGGAATCAAGCTTCTGAATTTTCCAGCTCTGCATTTCTTCATCTAGTTTCCTCTTTGCTGCACATTCTGATATTTTTCAACTACACTGCTGCTGCAATTTCCATTTCCTCCTAACCTTCTTCAGCCTTTTCTTTTTCTTCCTAATCTTCATTGTCATTGCAAGCTCCTCCACTAATTTCAATGCAGCAGGCTGCCCAAGACAACTCATCTCAACAGACCCTGCAGCTCCGCCGTTGGAATGGTGGATGTCGACATGAATGCATCAGAAACTATGCAAGTCACAGGGGGAACATTGGAATCTACTCTATCGTTGAGTTTTGCGATCAGGCTATTGAATGATTTAACGTAATTATCCTGCAACGGGGACTCACAGACTGGAACATAATGACTTGCGATATTAGTGTCTGTCGGAGGAAGGCCGTCGGGAATGAATTCGAACCGGAAATCAGGCAAACCATCCATGGAGTTTGGACCTCTTGTTTCAAGTAGACATCTATGACTAATCTCTAAATTCACAAATGTTATGTGAAAACCTTTGTGGTGGAGCACCTTTGCCAGTTTAAGCATTGATTTTATGTGGCTCTGACCCGGAAATGGTATGAAAAATGCATGAGGTTTACGTTCTTATGATCCAACAACTTCAGTATTCATGTCCCCGATCTAAACCTTTGAGTTTCACAATGTATAGCTCTGCAAATTTCTTGTAGAAATTCTTGGACAGCTACATATACTTGTATCATCAAATCAGATTTGGTTTATTTTAATTTTTGTTACTAAAAATCAGTTAGTTAATTAATAAATCAATTATTTTTTTAATTAATCCATTTTTATAAATTAGAACAAAGCTATTTAGTTTTTAATTAAAAGTCTCTTTCTTTAATTAAATTTTAACTTTGGGTGAAGATATTTTCCATTTGTTCATCAAAATTCTCTTATTCTATCACTTTGTTATTATCCATTTGAAAATATAATCTCCTAAGGAATCTTGATACACATGGATACAAAAATTATTGAAAGAGAATTGTTATTCAGTTTTAAATTAAATTATTATTAGTAATTAATTAATTATACATTAATAGATATTAGTATTTCAATAAAATATTTCGTTTTATTATATTTTTACTTATCTTTATATTTTTATTTTTATTTACTAAATACCTATTTTATTATGATCTAATATTAGTTAAACTTTTAAATCTTAAATCACTTATATAGCTAATTTAATTTTTGATCCAATTATTAAAGCATTAGTTATTATCATAAAAACTGATTACTAAAATTATTTAATAGTAACAGTAGACAATATTTCCATCAATTGTTAAAAATTTATTTGTAAACATATTTAAATAGACCCAATTTTCTAGTTTTATGATAAGCTGAATATATATAAGATTATCTCTTCAATAATTAGCTATGATTAAAAAATGAATCAATTCGAGCGATTCAATTATAAAATTCTTGAACCGGTTAACTTTTGGATTTGATTTTCAATTTTTCGTTTGATTTATTTTAATAACTATTGTTGTTAAAAAATGATTAGTTTATTAATTAATCAATCAATTTTTATAAATCAATTGATTTTTATAAACTAAAATAATTTAATTAATTTTCATTTAACAGTCTCACTTTTCAATTAAACTTTAAATTAAGGATAATCTTCTTCAATCTTATTTCAAATTCTACAATTTTATTTAATCTTTAATCAATTTTATGACGATCTAAAACTAAGTTGAACCTTTTAAATTTTAAGCATTTTATTTTATTAGTTTAACTTTCGGTCCAATTTTTAAAAATTAAATTTTAGGTTGAATTTCAAATATGATAATCATATATTTTTTAAAAAACTATGATAATCATATTTTGGATTGACTTAAATGTCACATTTATGTCTAAAAATACAATTAAAAGCTTTAATCTATCAAAATTCAAAACAATAGATATATAGTTTTCTTCCTAAGTAAATAAAGATAGACATTCGTTATATTTTCGTCATTCAATGTTAATAAATTGAGATTTTCCAACCTTACAAAACTAAAAATGTAGAAATTAATTTAATGTCAAACATTTACCAAATCATTAAACCTTAAAATTTTAGCAAATATTTGTCAAATGAACTCATTTGTATATCCCATTTATATCATTTCAATATATTTTAAATTTAGTTATCTTTCTCATTTTTTAAATAAATGATAGATATTTTCCATTTGCATGACTTGTTAAGATTATTGGGATCTACGTAGTTTTATATACAATCAAGATTGAGAATAGTTAATATCGATTTTGAAGTTGAAAAGTGAAAATCCGAAAAGATATAATTTCGCAAAAACTTGGTTCTACTGTAGTTACTTTAAACTGTATCTGTGGTTGCTTGATATAAAGTAACTGTATCAACAATTTATAAATTTTATAGCACAAATAAAAATATAAAAATTAAACGCGAAATAAACAAATCAACACCCGAGATTTGATAACGTAGTTTGACATACATTGTCTACGTCTGTGAGACCTTCACTCAGCTTAATCACTTTCACCAAATAACAACAATAGGTTTACTCAAGGCATTATAGAGATACTCACAACCTATAAAAGGATTTCACTTTCAATAACACGATCATCTCGTACTAACCTTAAGAGAGAATTTTCTCAACAATATTGATAATAAATAATGAAAATAAAATAAGTCAAGTAATAGAAACAATAACAGACATAAACAAAAACACTTGAAATAAGAGAAACAACTCCCCTAAAAATCCAACTTCTTCAACGAAAGATCGGGAAGTTGTCCACCAAAAATTTATGTTGTGAACCTTCGATAATGTTATTGAGATATCCCATGCATAGCAGTAGAAAAATCACCAACAAAATAAATGTTTCTTCACAAAAAGGTTACAAACAATGAAGCTACAAAATACACGAAAATTGCTGGAGATTTTTGCCACAAAAACAACAACAAAGATAGCCTAGAAAAATCGTACAACACTAAGGAAAATGCAGCTGTCAGATATCAATGATATCCCCATGAAATCAGTTGTAAAAGATAATCCAAGATTTCCCAAAAATTCTAACTGCCAAGTCACAATATGCCTATCCTTTTTCCACCCAAAAATGACAACAATATAGCCCCAAAAATAACATAAAATTCAATAAGAATGCAGCTGCAAAATAGTCAATAGAAACTCCAAAAATTTAGCTACCTTAGATAGTCATTATCTCCAAAAATAACTTGTCAAAGAAGAGTCCAAAAATCACCAAACAATTACATCTTATATTAGTAAAGATATGGTGATTTGATTCCAATTAAATCATATCCTCATTAGTCATTAGGATTTAATCTTCACATAAGAGTCCCACATAAGATAGATAACTTAGCATAGTAAAATTTCAAAGATGTCCAACTTTGTCCAATTACAAAATAATGCCCAAAATTAATTAATAAGATAGCTTAGCACATATCTTAACAATCTCATCCTTTTTGGCATTATTTGTCACATATTGAAACTCCCCCTTAAGAAGATAATTGGACACACATCATCAAGTCCACATAATATATAAGAACTTCCCCTTAATCGAACGTCGAGTTTCGAATAACTTCTAAATAACATTCAGGTTCACATAACATCAAGTTTGTTAAGTTCAAGAAACATTCAAAGAAACAATAATCCTAAATAATCAATTATCCAATCATTCAAATTTCTCCGCCTTAGGACAAAAAGATGCCAAAAAGCAAGACGAATAGTCACGCACATACTTTAAAATCTCCCCCTGAATGAAACAGTCATAAAAACAATCTAATATCTCCCTCTTGGGATTAAAAAAATGCCAAACCAAAGAATGCCTTCAATATGATTAATCTCAGTGAATAAAGAGCCATAAGAATCAGCAGTAGGTATAGCGGAAGAATCATAAGCACGTAATGCAACAACAGAAGGCCAAGCTGACAATTTACCCAGTTAAAACAGTATATTCAAACTTAATAAATCTTCTCCTTACATAAACCATGTGAAAGTATATTGCTCAAACTTATACAGTCCACACTGTAGAGAGAAACCAAGATAAAACTTGAAAAACCTTAATCATATCCCTAATCTTCCTACAGGTCTCTAACCAAGCATCAATATTTTCTTGACATAACTCCGTAAATCAAAATCTAAAAGTAAAATTATCAAATCATCAAGTGTAGCCTCATTTTCAAATCATATATAATATTCAACAAGTAAGGAAAATTCAGACACACACCAAACACCTAAACCTTAGAAAACCCATAAATCAAAAACTCAAAAAGTCTAGACGTTAACTCCTTCAAACCCCTATTTTATTGTTTTTTTAATAAACAACATCAATATACTTCAAAAGTGTAAAGCACACAGTCCTTGTGTCCCTCGAAGAAATTCAAACTTGGCTTTACGTCACATTATCTCTGTCATCAACTATCTGATTGGTTTCTTCCTCCAAAGTAACCAACTAGTTCCTAACAGTTTCTTTTCCAACAGCAACTAAATGTGGATCTGGATAGTTTCTGGTATTAATTCCCTTGCGTGGTTGTTCTAATGTATGAGAATGCAACATGTAGCAATTATCTGCCAATCTTTTGTCACTTACTAAGAACTCTCCTTATTCATTCAACACCTTGCATCCATCATTAGTAAATTTAACTAACAACCCATCATCACAAACTTGATTAATACTTACCAAGTTGGTTTCTAAACCATCAGCGTGAAACCCATTTTTGAAGTGTGGCAGTCCGTCCACGCTAAGGGTCCCTCTTCCAATAACTGAAGCCTTCTTTCCATCACCAAAGGTAACGTGGCCATCTACACAACTTTGATAATTAGTCAACTAACTTATTTCACTTGTCATGTGACGCGAGCACCCATTATCAAAATATAAGCCATTATGTGAAACAGTCGATGTAGATTTAAAAACCACAATTGCTTGTAATTGACCCTTTCTAACTTAAATATGTTTAGATAACCTGGATTGTTACTGGAAATTTATGGAAGATTGTCTAGATTTTCGGTTTTGACTCCTTTATAATATCATTTGTAACATCATGTAACAATTTGGCCTTATGTGCCCGTTTATCCCACAAAAGTGACAAGTAGGTATAAAATTTTGTTTCCTTTTTTAACGTTTCTCCTTGAACAGATCTAACTACACCATTTTTCTCATCATTCGACTTAGAACAATCACCTTTATAGCCAATGCCTTAAAAGTAATCTTTAATCTTACCAATTTCTAGTAACTTTTCAAACTTTTCGGTACCTCCATTTAACATTCTTATCCCTTTTTCTGTACTGACCAGCTTCAACTTTGTTTCGTTTAGCTCATCTATTGTAGGTAACAACTTCTTTTCTAGATCTTGAATGGCGTTCTTCATGGTAGAGTTTTCCTCCTTCAGCTTCTCATTTTTCTTACATGTTTAGACCCATTCAACAAACATTAACTCATAAGCTTTGCAAATATCTTCCCTTTTGTAATCCTAACCACTATCATCAGTGTCATAATCTTAATAGAAACTTTGGACTGATTTATCTGCATTTTTTCTTAAAATTTTGGATTGATTCATCTTCGTTTTCACCACAACTAGATTTCTGCTAAGCAAGCAACTGGATTTCTGCTATATAAAGCAACAAACACAACACTATTACTCACAATTTGTTCTTCGTTACCATACTCACTTTTAAATTCGTTTTCACTCTAAGTGCTGGTGTAAGACTTCCCTTTTCTCCTTTAATTAAGAGTGTTATCACATTCCGCTTGCATATGTCTGAAACTTTGACATTCATAATATTGTACCTTCTTTACTTTTGCTTGTTGTTTGAAGTTATTATTGGAAGAACTCCCACCATTATGTCTAAACTCTGGTTTATCTATCTTCACCTTCTTTAGCCACTTGCTGAAATTTCTTATTAGTAATACCATATCATCATTTTCATAGGAGTTGTCTTCTGAATCATTCACGGATTTGGCAACTTCAGCTTACAACATAACCCTTTGTTCTTCTCACGCTTATATCTTAACAAGTTCATCTCAAAGTTTGTGAGAATCCCAATTATCTTATCCAAAGATGACTCATTAATGTCATAGATTTTGTCAATAGCTGCAATTTTCGTTATGAATCTAGGAGGCAATGATCTCAATGTTTTCTTGACAAGTTTCATATTTGAATACTTCTTCCCAAGTTGATGTTCTTGATTGGCAATATCACGCAGCTGCTTATGAAAGTAGGCAATAGTTTCACTTTCCTCCATCTTAAGCTCTTCAAATCTGGTAGCCAACATTTGAAGTTTTAAAGTTATCACCAATTTTGATCCCTCATGTATTGTTTGTAATGTATTCCATGCTTCTTTTGCTGATTCACAAGCTGATATCATGCTGAAACATCCATCATTTATAGCACTAATAATTTCATGTATTGCTAGAGAGTTATCAAGTGCTTCTTCTTCTTCAGCCCTTGTCTATTTAGATGGATCTTTAAGCATTGTTTTTCCCTTTCCATCAGTCATCATTAGATGTGTCCAGCCATTTAAAATCAAGTTCCATGCTTTTGTTCCTTATGCCTGAATAAATACTCTCATCCGTGATTTCCACGTAGGATAATTGGAACCATCTAGCAACGGTGGCCTGGTGATTAATGCCCCTTTTCTTATATCCATAATTGCAAAACACAAATCTACAACTTGAAACACCGAGTTTTGTGACCTGCTTTGATACCAATTGAAAATCCAAAATGAATTAATTTTGCAAAAACTTAGTTCTGCTGCAGTTGCTTTGAACTATACCTATAGTTGCTTGATATAAAGCAACTATATCACCAGTTTATAAATTTTCTATCAAGGAGTTTATGACTATCAAGGAGTTTGTTATTATATGTGGTTTTCTCCTTCTTTTATGAACTCTTATTCTTATCTTCATTGTTTGATGATTTTCTTTGTCATTAAATATCATATTTATGCGTCCAATTATTGTAAATAATCCTTAGTGAGGCATGACAATTCGAGTCTTTGACTTAAAACCAATAAAATGGGCATTGGTTGATTGAGTCTCGAGGCTTAAGATTCGGGGAATGGATAGCTCGAACAACTCAACCGCCAACCCTAAAGCGACGTTGTTTTGGATAAACTTTTCAAAACAACATTGTTTTAGTCTATAAATTTGACAAATTTAAAACTAAAATAATATCCTCAATCAAGTGTCATATTAATCATACTGGATCCAGTGTTTTTTTTTTCACAAGTCATTATAATACGTTAATCATATTCCTTGATTCCAAATGGGAAACAAATCTCTCCAAGTATACCTATATATATACATTGTTTTGAAATTCGGACCGGACCGGTCTGTTCGACCGGTTCAACCGGTGATCGGTCGGCTATCTGGTCCAGGTGACTATTAAAAACTGATCCCTAATTGAACCAGTGAGAATCGGTCAATTGATCGGTCAAACCGAACGGTTCGACCACTGATTCAATGAATTTTTTATTTTTATATTATTTGGTATGTTTTTCTATTTTTTAATATTACTAATATTATATATAATTAAATATAATTATTGCATAATTATGACGTCACACCGATTCGGTGACTAGTAAAGCCTCCGATTCGATGTCCGGTCTGAGTTTCAAAACCTTAGCTTAAAGGTATCTTCCTATAGTTAGGATCCTTCTAAGTAGGGGTGAGCATTCGGGCTAATCGGGCCAAATTTTCACTGTTCGGGTAAAGCCCGAATTACCCAAAAAAAATTCCATCTTACCCGGCCCGAACCCAAAATTTTATTACCCGAATTTACCCGGCCCGATCGGATAATTTGGGTAAATCGGGTAATTTTGAGTTACCAGAAATTTTGTTTGGTTCTCTTTAAAAAATTACACAAAATAACTAAATACTTGAATTACATTCTCATATCTCATTTGAGAGACATAAAACAAAACAAATACTTGAATTCACTAATAATATAACCAAATATTTCAATTAACTAGCATAATTAATCTGTTAATTCTATAAGAAAAATAACGAAATGTATTTTCATAATTCTTTTAAACCTAATTCGGGTAATCGGGTAATCCGTCTCAAACCGAAAACAATTCTGGTAATACCCGACTCGATTCGATTTACCCGTATTTTAGCATTTTATTACCTGAATTAATTCGAGTCGAGCCGGGTAATCGGGCCAGTCCGAATAATGCTCACCTCTACTACTAAGATACCTTGCAGGAAAAAAAAAAGAGGAGGTTCCAAAACGGAAACAAATGTAGTCAAACCACGTCGTTTTGCATGGCTTTTCTACTTTGCAATCTATAATTTGTCAATGGTGTGACTAATGGATGATGGGAACTTGGAAGCCTGTGAACGGTTGGCATAAAACATAAGCCTTAAATCCAACGGTGGGAACGAATATCATTGCGTTGTGATAGCTCTGTGCTGATCATTGGATGCCCATAAGAAGCCTAAAGGCTTTTTAGTTGTGTAGACCCCATGACTTTGCACAGACCAAAAACATCGGAAGTTGTGAAAATCTACTTGATAGATAGGCTCACAAGTCACAAGTCACAACACAAGGGCAGATAAGAGAGAGGGAAGTCTTTGAAAGTCTCATGAGTTTCAACTCTTCTTCAATGGACGTCTCAGTTCATCAACTCCCACCTTCGGATTCTTCTCCCAAAACCCATCTCCAATCCATCAACCACAACAATGAAACCACTCAAGACCCACGGGACTCATCGCTGACAGGTTCTGTGATTGTTACAAGCACTCAAATTTCAGAAGAGCAGGACCAGAAGTCCAAGACAAGCAAAGGGTACATGTTTCTTCTGGTGATCAACTATGCATGTCTCTTTGTGGGTTCGGTCTCATCAAGTTTGCTCTTGAAGTTCTATTTCATTCACAAAGGTTCAAGTAGATGGGTCTCCACATGGGTCCAATCTGCTGGTTTTCCTCTCCTTGTCTTGCCTGTTTATTTACCTTATTATCTCCTTAAAAACACCGATAGACCACCCTTTTATGGCTTCACTCCTAGAACATTGGTCTTATCAACTTTGATTGGCCTCATGATAGGCATCAGCAATCTGCTTATCTCATGGGGCAATTCATATCTTCCAGTGTCAACCTCGTCTCTAATTTTATCATCTCAACTCGTGTTCAATCTTATCCTGTCTGTTCTCATCGTGAACCAGAAGATCACTTTTCAGAATCTGAACTGTGTGATCCTGTTAACTATAAGTTTAGTCCTTTTGGCCTTAGGTTCAAAGCACGATAGGCCTGATGGCTTAACTCGTGCCAAGTACTTCATTGGTTTCTTTTCCACATTAGGAGCTGGCTTGTTGTTTGCACTGTATTTACCTGTTATGGAGAAGATTTACAGGAAAGTTTATTGCTTCTCGATGGTAATGGAAATGCAGTTGGTGATGGAAATTGCAGCCACTGCACTAGCCACTATTGGAATGACATTTGACGGCGGCTTTTCAGAGATGAGAAGAGAGAGTCTTGAAGTTTACGATAAAGGACCAACGGTGTACTGGGTTACAGTGATCGGCAACGTTGCTGCGTGGCAGCTATGCTTCATGGGCACGGCGGGAATGGTTTTCCTGACGTCTTCACTCACCGGAGGGATTTGCATGACTGCCCTTTTGGCCATGAATGTGATCGGAGGTGTTTTAGTGTACGGCGACTCGTTTGGCGGCGTCAAGGCGGTGTCCACCGTGCTAAGCGTGTGGGGCTTTTGCTCTTATGTTTATGGCATGTATGTGAAGATCAAAGAAAATAAAGGAATTGATGGTGAGAAAGAAAAGGAGAATCAAAATCATGGGATGGAGATGGTTCATGTGTAGCATCAATCGTCTTTTTTTTATCCTTGTCTAATGTTAATCAATGTCATTAGCGTCTTGCTGTGATAATAAATATATGAATAGTTATTGTATGGCTAAGAGATAGTTTTGGAGATTAGTTTTATGAATTTATGAATTCCACTTCATCGCCAAACTACAGGTGATTAGTGAGTATTAATAATTGCAGAATAAAAATAAAATTTTTTAAAAGGTTAATTATAAAAAATTAAAATTTACTTAATTTTGTAATATAAATTTTAAAAAGTAATATTTAATATTTAATATTTAATAAAATAGTTTAATTTTAATTTTTTCGATTAATATTAGTATGTAATTATCATATATTATATTTGTATCACATATAAATTGTATTATTTAATGAGCTAGTTTATTACATCATCTAACATCATATTATTTTTGTTAAAAATAAAAATTAAATTACTTTAGTGTCATCTTTTAAAATTTGGGCTATTATTTGATAATTAACCCTTATTTGAAAGTAAAAATTTCTTTTTTTTTAATAGAGACATCCACAAAAAACACTGTTTAAAAAATTATGGCTGGGAGATTAAATTTGAGTTAAACTCTTGTGTGATTTCTAAGTGTGATAGTGCATGCATGACCATAGAGAGTTATCGATGTTAATCATAATTAGTGGTTTCATTAATATCAACAACAGGAAGAGAGAGAGAGAGTTAACAAGGTACCAAAATTTAGTGCACTTTTTGCATAATATAGAAAGGAAATAATGTAAAGCATGATTTTTTGGTATTTGACAATGTTTAGGATTTAACTCTTTGATTAGGCAGCTGAAAGCTATGTTAAACAGTAAAACAATAAGGAATCAGGAAACTTCAAATGGTACTTAAATAGGTAATCGCTGTTAGCACTAAGTAGACCACGCTTACCGACACTAGATTTGCTCCACTAATTAGAGGAGACAAGATTCTCGTATAGTTTTATGGTGTCTTATTCTGATCCGTGAATGTCAACCATTTATTTATGCGGATCTCGCGTTTATTTATGCGAGACCTACATGAAGTTTACATAAATAAATGGCTGAAATTTATGAGAGACAAGATCATCTGTCTAATTTTATAGTATCTTATTTTGTCCCTTAAATCTCAGTCATTTATTTATGCAGATCCCGCGTTTATTTATGAGAATCCACGCGGAGCTCACATAAATAAATGACTAAAATTTATAAAACAGAATAAGACATCATAAAATTAAACCGGAGATCTAAAACATGCCTTTGAAGGCGGCCTAAATATCTTATTAATAATTCATTGATTGAAGGCCACAAAACAGATTGCTTGACTATAACAACTGAGTTGGTGTACGTACTTAGGCATTAAAAGCCCTCGCAGTGCCTACTCATAATGGTATGGTTCATCCATTAAACTTTTAATTTGTGGCGTGTGATTATTTGCTTATGAACAAGACTGGTCACATCGCAGTCCTGAACGTGTCAACTTATGCAGTAGTGGAGATTTGTCATTTTTTTTTATAAAGGAAGACGAACAAGAAATTACACGATAAGTTGAGAGAAGCTAATTCTGGACAAATCTTCTAATAAGATACGGTGGCACTTGTCGGGTAAAGGAGGAAAAAAAGTAACACCGATATTAAAATGACTAGTATAATTAGTTAGTCAATTTGCACATTTATTGCTTTCTTGATAAACTTACCAATAAACAACAGTTCAATTCCTAATGAACAGCTCGTGAATGCTCCGAATAAAAGAGTGGACCATTACCTGAGAATCGACTTCAAGTTTAATCCGACGATGACCCAACCGCCAAGCTATAGTTAAGCCAATACGCACTCCCCATAATTCTGCATCTTTGGACGAGCACCGTCCGATACGGTGAGCGAAGCCACCCCTCCGGTGGCTACTCATAATGGTATGGTTCATCCATTAAACTTTTAATTTGTGGTGTGTGATTATTTGCTTATGAACAAGACTGGTCACATCGCAGTCCTGAACGTGTCAACTTAGGCAGTAGTGGAGATTTGTCATTTCACACCAATATCAAGGGAAGATATATGTAGGGGTGTTTTGAGAATCTAGTTCAAATCTATTCGAAAACTAGGTTGCATGAAGGGATTTTCCAGTTGGCTAGCTAGCTAGCTGCTGCTGCTGATATTTTAAAAGTTTTTAAGTTTTGTGGATTTAATAATAAAAGTACCGATTTTAAATGTTTGTATTGAAGATTTGAAGTTTTTATAATAAAGTTTAAATTATTGTAGAATATTTTAACATTTATAAATTAAATTTCCCTTCAAAAATAACTCTTATTTAATTAAAATTTAACAAATATATCATAATTGATAAGGTGATAACGAAAAATATTTTATATTGCAGTAAAACTCGAGGGGTGTCCATTATTAAATGTTGCATAAATTAGAGTTACATTGTGAACATGTGTTATCATTCAAAGTTAATCTATAAATATTGAAATACTAAAAATTTATTTAAAGTTTTATAAAATTTTTAAGGATGAATTAATATATTGCTTCCTTACTTTTTTTATATAAAAGAGTATTGTTTAGTCCAATTCATATAGATATTTAGATCATATTTACATTTATTTTACATATTCATTCATTTGACATATTACTTCCTTACTTTTTTGTATAAAAGAGTATCAAAATGTGATAAAATAATATTTATTTTATCGTGATGGTAGAAAAAGTCACTATCTATATTTTAAATTGATAATATAAGAAATATAAGGTTTAAAGAATCAATTACTATATAATAAAAATTGAAAAGTTTAAAATTTAATTGAAAAAAGATTATCCTTATCAACAGAAAAAATTAAAATTTAGTTGAAGAAAATGACCGTTAAATAAATAATAATTAATTTATTATAAATTTTGAAAATAGATTGATTTATAAAAATTAGTTGATTTTTAAAATTTACAGTAGTTAAAATAAAAAACAATCAATTCAAAGTTTTTAAAATTAAACCAATTCAAATCATAATAGCTAATAAGGGAATTGGGAAATCGAAAATAACGATTTCATGCTCAAATCCTGTCAACTTCATTAGCAACCGAAAGAGAGGGATGGAACTAACAGCTATAAAACACATCATCCTAAAGGTAGTGAAAAATGTTATAATTACTACCAATCTCAAAGTCCTTTTCATACAAAGTGGAGAGGGAATCTGATCTATCCTCTTTGTCTCATATATATCCATAGCCAAAGAGATCATACAATCCTCTATAAAAGAAAGGTGTCCACATCCAAAATCCTTAAGCATTGAGTAAGCCTTCCTTTTAGTTTCGACTTTTCTATTGTGTAAATAAAATAAACACTTTTACAAAAAATCGTGATGTGATCAAATCTCTTAAGAATTATCTGTATAAGATTGAATTTCTATCTTAATTTTGGTAATATCTATTAGATAACACATTAAATTGCTTTTCCTAGCTTTTTTTTTTTGTAAAACATATAGATTGAAAATCATCCATGTAAAATTCAAAATTTTTATATCATCTTATGGCATATTAAATTGTTTTTCCTAGCATTTCTTGTGAAACATGTAAATTGAATTCATCCATGTAATGATTGTTCTGACTGAATTTTCATATAGATTGAATTTATCCATGTAGGATTGAATTTCTAACTAAATTTTAGTAATTTAAAGTTTTTATATCCATTAGATGACACACTAAATTTCCTTGTCCTAGCATTTCTTTGTGAAACATATAGAGTTCATAGACCTAATGTTGCACAATCTAAATGTCGGGAGGCTGATTATCTTGTCCCCCATGCTAATATCCTTTTGGGGTAAAATCAATTTGCTTGATAGGTACCAATAGCTTTCAGAGATAATATTAGTGTAAGTGGTAGGGCTCACGTTCTAGAAAAAACACGTTAGCCATAAAAAAAGGGAGTAAAAACCTAAAAACACAAAGTGAAAGAGATAAGTTGGGAAAGCAATAGGTGGATAAAGCCTAGTTTCATCATTACGTGGTACCGAGTGGATGAATCAGCCTAACAAGTTCTTCCTCTTGACAATAAAGAGATAAATATCATTGGGATTTGGTGTTTATCTCTAAAGTATTATTTGCATACTCAACTAAACAAATGAACAACGTAGAAACATATGTCCTTTTAAGCTCCTTTTTCGTACTGACTTTCATGTTATACGATTGATGATTCTAAAATATTTAATTCTGCATCTTTATATATATATATATATATATATACGATTGATGATTCTAAAATATTTAATTCTGCATCTTTATATATATATATATATATATATTAAATAATCCATGTAGACAAATCTAGGCAACTTTGATGATTGCTATATATATATATTTTAAATTTTTATTGAAAGTACAAGCCGCCAATAAAAATAAAATATTTCAACTAAAGAAATCTTGCACTTTTTGGATAATAAAAGTTATCTTGATAAGTATTTGCTACTTGCATTAAAACTTGTAAGATTCTCCTCTCTTTAGCATACACATTTTATTAAAGTAAAAAATATTCATTAAAATTGGTTAAGGGTTTTCTATTAATCATTTGTTGCTTGATTTTGAATGGAAATTTTTTTGAACTATCTAACTTATAAGAAAAAGGGTTAATTACAAAAAAAACTCAATTTTTTTTCAATTTTTCAATTATAGTTTGAACTTTAAAAATTAGCAATAAAATGTCTAAATTTTCAAATTTTTAATTCTAACCCAATTTTCAAAAATTAACAATAAAACACTCAAACTTTCAATTTTTTTCAATTATAGCCCGATATTAGTATTTCCTTTAAGTTTGCTGACGTGACTTGTTACGTGTTTTAAAACCCTTAACTATTAATACGTTAGCTAAAATTAACAAAACAAATGAAAATTAATGAAATGACGTCGTTTAAACATATAATTAAAATGACATCATTGTTTAAAAATAACCTAAATAAGATTACGCAACCCTGACAACCTTACGCTTTAGTTTCAATTTTTTTCTTCATTTTCAGTTTGTTCTCTCGATGCTTTAACCCTTCGATCTTCAGATTACACAACCCCAACCTCTCACACTAAGGGCATCAGAAGAATGAATAAAAAAATGAAAAACTTACTGGTGCAATATGTTGTAATTCGAGAGTAATTTGGAGCTTCAGAGAACAAACAAAAAATAAATAGTTGAGGGCATCGGAAGAACAACATATAATGTCAGGTTATAATTGAAAAAATTGAAAGTTTGAATATTTTATTACCGCTTTTTAAAGTTTGGGTTAGAATTAAAAAAATTGAAAATTTGAGCATTTTATTGCTACTTTATAAAATTCAGACTATAATTGAAAATTTGACGAAAATTTGAGTTTTTTTATAATTAACCCAAAGAAAAATTATATACCAACTAACTATATTTGAGTAGAAAATTTATCATAGTGCCTATCTTAATTAAGCAAAACAGAGTCCCAAAAGGGATTGTTCAACCCCAAATAAAAGTACAAGCAGCCAACAAAATTATAAAAATTAATTATAATTAATATAATTACTCGTAAGATTCTCCTCTTTTTAATATATATAATTAAAATTAAATTATTAAATTTGATTAATAATTTTGAATTATTTGGATTGAATTTATGATTTTTTGAGTAAATTTAAATTACTTAATTTTATAAATTATGTACTTAAAATTTTATTTAACGCATATTCTTTGTTTCAAAAAGGTGGAATCAGCCACCCCAGCTGCCTCCACTCATGGGCCCGATCATAAGATGAGGGAGTAAATCACGGTATCTACTCAGTCAACCCACTAGCAGAGCGGCCTTTCCCCCCGTTACCGAGATTCGAACCTAGGACCTTGTTCCAACTTCCCCTACTAGTAAACCAACCGAGCTACACCCGTGCAGGCTTATTTAACGCATATTCTTAAAATAATATTTACGAATTCTCTCGTTAAAAAGAACAATTAACTAAATATATTCGAGTATAAAATTTATTATAATGTTTACCCTAATTAAGCAAAACAAAGTCTCAAAAGGGATTGTTCAGCTCCAAACTAAAAGCTTGATTCCTTAAAAAAAAAAAACTAAAAGCTTGATTGTTCAAACTTGAAACCGTAGCAAATAAACTTGTGGAATCTTAGTACAACAACATGCACAAGAGAGCTCATACCTCATAACTCGACATGGATAGCTTTAGAGTACTTGTAAATACAATGAAGGACTTGTGGACAACTGATGACTGCATCCTAAATATCAGAGCTTTAAACATACAAAAAAAGGACTTGACAGTGCAACGCAATAAAAGAAAAAAGTAACACCTGCAGTACAAGACGAACACACATGGGTTTGATTCCAGCCCGTCAAATGCTTCTTTATGAGTATGTGGTTGGCCAGAAATGAACTCTTTTGTCAGAATCATTGATATGCATTACATATGATTTATATGAAGCTGTCTCATCTTTTTGAAGCTTTTAGCTTTACCTTTTTTTCTCTTTTTCAGGAAACAAGAACCTGGGAATTGCCTATCTTTGACAAAAGTTGTGTTTCCGAACTTACTTAGTTGCGGCACAGCAAATATACGAACTTATTCCATTGACTCGACTTTTAAAGGATATCTAATACTTGCAGATTTGGTACAAATATGGGATCCATTCAAAGCATGGTATTGATTCCTTGTTTAATTAGCGTGAAAAATGTTGGAGGAACAATGATGCAGAAGTTAAGACAAGGCTAATCCTTCTAAAAATGAGAGAGGGCCCAAAATTGTGTTTTTGGTTTGGTCTAAAGCTATATCGGACTCGAAGCTCCAAACTCAAGTGCGAGCCTAATCGAACTTAGGCAGCATGAAGCTTGATTAGGTTTGATTATATATTTTTTAATTTTTAAAATTTTAAATAATATTATTTTATATAAAATTTTCAAAATTTAAATTAAGTTTAACATAATCAAACTGAGGTTTTTTTTAATTAATTACTGAAAATTGTAAAATTTACACTATTTTATAATTATAACCCGAAGTTTAAAAAGTAACAATAAAATACTTGAAATTTTAATTTTTTAAACAAAAATGGCTTGACATTAGTTTTTTCGTTAAAGATGCTAACGTCACAAGTCATGTGAGCTATATTATGGTACGCATAGGATGCCCTGTGTCATGCTAAATTCACATAAGAATTTTATAAAATAATATTAAACAAAATTAAACAACAAAAAAATCCTAACCTATTCTTCTCCTCTCGCCTGCCATGTAAATTAACCCAACAATAGCATGTATCTCATACAATAACAATACGTAAAAGATACATGCATATAAAACAACGGGAGCATAACCGAAACAAAACACCTCTAGCTATTACCTACTGATAATCCTCTATGTCTTTGAGTTTTTGAATCTTCTAGCCTCTCTCTCTTTAGCATGATCGATGGTATACTCTAGTGCGTTAGTGAGGATAGGGACCCAAAAACAACCTTTATATCTATCCCCATACCTTATCCATCACAGAGGAAGAAGTTCGGGAGTATGGGCGATAACATGTGCGTGTGTAGAGGGAAAATACATTAAATGGACCATACATGAACAATAGGAAGGTTAGGTAATTTTTTTAAAAAAAATCTTACATTCTCCCACTTGGTCCATTTAACCCAACACAAACATAACAAGAAATCAAATATATGAGTCATGGCAATAAGTCCTCTTATAGTGAGTATTATCTTCTATGTATTACATATATAAAATTTCTCATTACTAGCCCTTAAACTTAATGAATAAACTATATGTTTATTCTAGATCTAAATTAAATGACATTTCTCAAAACCAATCAAAATATGTGTGTATAAAATATATGAGAAAATATTAAACTAAATAAGAGTTCCATTGAATCAACAAATGTACAACAAAATCACATTACGGAACCAAGTCCTATTTGCACTACGTGATCCTTAAATTGCTTAGGTGGTATGCCTTTAGTTAAAGGATCCACAATCATCAAATTAGTGCTAATGTGCTCTATGACAACTTTTTTTCCTTAACACGTTCTCTTATGGCTAAATACTTAATGTCGATATGCTTACTTCGACTTCCACTCTTGATATTTTTAGCCATAAAGACCACAACAGAGTTGTTACAATACAACCTTAATTGCTTAGAAATTGAATCAATAACTCTAAGCTCAGATATGAAACTCTTTAACCATACACCATCCGAGGTGGCCGTAAAACATGATATTAACTCAGCCTTCATAATGGAAGTAGCAATCAGGGTCTGCTTGGCACTTCTCCAAGATACGGCTTTACCAGCTAGCATGAATATATAACCAGATGTTGATTTCCTTGAATCAATTCAGCCAGTAAAATCTGAATCGGAGTATCCAACTACTTCCAAATTCTTAGTTCGCCTGTACATAAGCATGCAGTTCTTTGTGCCCTGAAGATATCTCATAACCTAAAGTTGCAACTTTCCAATGGTCAATACCTGGATTACTCTGATATCTTTTTAACATTCCAACGGCATATGCAATGTCAAGTCGGGTGCAGACCTGAGCATACATAAGGCTTCCAACAGCTGAAGCATATGGAATATTCTTCATGTGTTCCTGCTCAAAGTCATTCTTTGGGCATTGATTCAAACTGAATCTATCACCCTTGACTATGGGTGCTACACTTGGTGCACAATCTTTCATCTGAAATCTCTTTAAAACTTTGTTGATTTAGGTCTCTTGAGGCAAACCCAAAATACCTCGAGATCTTTCTCTATAGATCTTGATGCCAATGACATAAGATGTCTCACCCATATCTTTCATATTAAAATTCTTTGAGAAAAATTGTTTCACGTCATATAGAAAACCCTTATTATTAGTCGCAGGCAAAATGTCATCCACGTATAACACAAAAAAACAAGTCTTACTCTCACTGACCTTCTGATATAAACATTGGTCCATTATATTCTCGTCAAAAATGAATGAAGTTATAACCTCATGGAATTTTAAATACCACTACCGAGAGACTTGTTTTAACCCATATATGGATTTATTAAGCTTGCAGACTACCATCACTAGAGGAGAATCCTTTAGGTTGTTTCATGTAAACCTCTTCCTCTAGTTCACCATTGAGGAACACCGTTTTCGCATCCATTTGATGTAACTTAAGATCAAAATGAGCTACTAATGCCATGATTATAGGAAGAGAATCTTTCTTAGATATAGGAGAAAATGTTTTCGTGTAGTCGATTCCTTCCCTTTAAGTGAATCCTTTGGCAATAGGTCTTGCTTTTTGTCTCTCAATATTGCCTCGTGAGTCTTTCTTTGTCTTAAATACCCATCTACATCCAATGGTTTTCACACCATTTGGCAACTCAACGAGATCCCAGAATTGATTAGATGCTATAGAATCCATCTCATCCTTCATAACATTGTACCACAAGTCTGATTCCTTAGAACTCATGGCCTGTGAAAACGTTTCAGGATCATTTTCAGCTCCAATGTTGTAATTTGACTCTTGTAGATGCACTATATAATCACTAAGTTTTGCTGACCTTCTAACCTTAGTAGATCTTCTCAATGTTGTATCATCACGAGGAACTTGGTGCTCAACCTGTTGTTCAACTGGTTGCTTAACAATTTCTGGTTGTTCCTCATTTACAACTTGATCTACTGGATTGGTACTAACAGTGTAACATCTTGTCCCTATATTAAGGGTTAAGACCCAAAAATTCAGTACATGGGAGTTCAAAGAGAGATTAGGAAATGCATTTTTCTTGCTCATGCATAATGTTAGCATAAATGCACATAAATATTGAATGTTTGCACATAAAAAGTGTTACATGCATTCATTGACAACTTCTGGGTATAATTGATTTTAAATGTGATCTTATTGAAATTGATGAGTAGAAGGAGTAGAAAGAGTGATCTTGGTATGAGTTGTAAGAAGGAAAGATGTAGAAACCAAATTGGTAGTGTGATCTGGAAAATGTTCCCTGAGTGTGCTTCGGTCTATTAGCCATAACTTTTTCTCTAGTTATCCAAACAAGATGATTCTTAATTTGGATTAAACTATAAATGTATGGCTATGTTTTTTATGAAGACGTCGAATTTCAATTCTGTCTCTAAGAATCTCAAAAGTTATCATGAAGTTAAGAATTGGGTGCAGTACGTTGCTGTATATATGGAAAAATTTGTCTTCGGACTTTAGGGGCAAATTTGGGATTGATATAAATATATTTTATCAAAGGTGCCTTCTGAAAAGTTGTATAACTTTTTTTATCTTTCCAGCGGTATATAGTATGAAAATTTTGGACATCGGAGTCAAAACTTATGATTCTTATAAGTGGATACATTATGGACGGAAAAGTGAGACAGAAAAAGTGAGACGGAAAAGTGAGACAGAAAAAGTGAGACGTAAAAGTGAGACGAAAAAAGTGAGATGCAAAAGTGAGACGGAAAAAGTGAAACGCAAAAGTGAGACGAAAAAAGTGACACGCAAAAGTGAGATGGAAGAAGTGAGTCACAAAAGTGAGATGGAACAAGTGAGACATAAAAGTGAGACGGAAGAATTGAGACGCAAAAGTGAGACGGAAGAAGTGAGACGCAAAAGTGAAACGGAAGAAGTGAGACGCAAAAGTGTGACGGAAGAAGTGAGATGATAGAAAGTGAGACGATGGAAGTGAGGCTATAGAAAGTGAGACGATAGAAAGTGAGACGATAGAAAGTGAGACGATGGAAAGTACGACGATAGAACTGAGACGATAGAATTGAGACGAAACGAAAGTGAGACGATGCAAAAGTGAGACGATACAGAAGTCAGATGACAGAATTCGCCTTCAAGGTCTTCAATCAAAGTTGTAGATCTCGAAGTCCTCTTTCCAATGGTCAAAAGACAAAATCAATCCGACATTGTTTGTGAAAGTTATGGAGATCGTACCGAAATAGTTTCATTTTGATTGAGGTCGTAAACATGGTTGCTTCTTTTGGCCATAACTTCTTCTCTACACCTCCAAATGACCTGATTCTTGAACCATTGGGTTCGTAAGACTTTTTCTCTACTTCTCTACTAAAAATCATAGCCATCGAAAATGAATGGAGAAAGATTGAGTGAAAAGAGTGAGACGGGTACAATGAGTGTGTTTTTAAAGGATATAAACTGGTGTTATTCCACTGAACATATTTTGGTATTTTGATAATTTTTGGAGCTCTACTGATCGAAATCAGATGATTTTTTATTTGAGGCAAACTAGAGACATGGGGCTACAAATGATGTGAAGAAGTGGGAATCTAATTCAGTCTCTAAGATGTTTAAATTTCAGATAGAATTTATGCATAGTATATTGTTTTGGACCAGAGCAGTCTAAAACTGTTTGAAGTATGTCTTTTGAATCACTGAACCAAATCAAATGAATTTGGAGGCATTAGAAAGTTAAGACAATGGGGAATATTTTTCGGAAGAAAGTATTAAATTAGAAGGTTTAAGGGTACTATTGGCAAGACACTTAAGTATAAAAGACTTAAGGCATAAGTAAAAGGGCAAATGGGACAATTCTCAATCATTAAGGGCATAATTGGAAGAAGAAGTGTTGTCTTGCTTCTATATGAGGAAGAAAAACGTGAATGGGAGGATAAGCAGCAGTGATTTATGAAAATGAGTAAGAAAGAGAAAGAGAGTTGGTGGTT
>JAOSBP010000204.1:1291216-1307633 GCA_027563825.1 Erythroxylum mucronatum
ATTTACAGAACTAAGTGAAGGAAGAGGCTTTATAGCAAGTTGGTGTCCACAAGAAGAAGTCCTCAACCATCCTTCAATTGGAGGGTTTTTAACACATTGTGGCTGGAATTCAACTCTTGAGAGCTTGTCAGCTGGAGTTCCAATGCTTTGTTGGCCTTTCTTCGCAGATCAACCAACCAACTGTAGATTTGCGTGCAAGGAGTGGGGGATTGGCATGGAGATGGATAACGATGTAAAAAGAGATGAAGTTGAGAATCTTGTAAGAGAACTAATGGAAGGAGAGAGAGGTAAGAAATTGAAGAACAAGGCCATGGAGTGGAAGAAACTGGCAGCAGAAGCCACAGGTCCACATGGTTCGTCTAGGGTTAATTTGGACAAGTTCGTAAACGAGGTTCTTGTCTAAGTACGACAATGATATCTGCATTATGTAAGGATTTTTGGTCAAAACCATTCCCTACCTTAATTCCCTACCTTACCTGTATATGGTCCATTTAATAATGAACCCTTACCTTTCTACATTATGTTGTCGCCCATCATCCCAACTGCTTGTCTCAGTGATAGCAAGAGACAGGTATGCAGTGGGTTTAAAACCAACGTCGGTTTTGGTCCTGTCCTCACCAAGCATCAAGCATGCACACCATCTGTTTTGCTTAAGGAGGAGAATAGAAATTCAGACCGACATCAGCACTTCTCAAATCTACGGTGGAAGCAATGGTTGGAGGTATATTGGCTCTTGGTTTAAGCTTCCGCTGCTGTTGTTTTAACATCTATATACGGTTATTTATATGATGTTTAATGCATGTGTTTTATACGTTATGTTCCGTATGAAATGCATGGTTAAGTTTACACATTACACTTGTCAAAGTCCATTTTTTTACAGTACTGTAAGGTATGCTTATATATGTTGTAATTGGAACCACGGTTCACTTATGTGGCATCTAAAATCATGGTTTTTCCTTATAAAAATTTGCTGCAATAAAGTGTTAGTTTATGCTCTTGGTTGTAATTTTATGCGTGACATTATTATTTAATTAATAAAGACTTTTTTATTTTTATGTATTATGTTAATTATATTTGATATTTTAATATTAAAGGTAAAATCTCTAAAATAATTACTGTATAATTGAAATTATAGTGAGATCATAATTATGATATTCAATTTGTATTTATATATAATTCCCAACTTGTTCCTAGTTATAGTTTAATCAATATGAGATTTTGATGAAATGGTAAAATTAGCACATATTATATTTATCTCTTATAAAGAAAGTAATTAATTTTATAAATTAAAATACGAAGATACTTAATTTAACATGCGGATGTTTATAAGAAAATAAGTCCATCGAACTGATTCGCTTATGAGGTTCCAAATAGAATATTATTTATGTGTCTATGAATTTCCTCATTATAATAGTTGTATAATTGATCTATAGACTTGAGATTACCAAGGTATTTCATATGAGAAGTACTGCTTTGAAGCTACTTATGACCTGTCATATTTAGGATAGTTCAGTCGATAGTATTTAGATGCAGTATAAACCGTATGGAGATAGTTGAGTAAGTCAATAAAAGATTCATCACTCTAAGGTAATTAAAGAAAATATTCTACTATTCTTGATTAGTAATGATTTTAGGAATTCTCCGACCACAATGAATTGATATTTGAAAAGATGTTTTCAAATATTAATTGTAAATCAATTACTAATTAACAAGAACGAACATGATTTGATTCAAAAGAGTAGACACTATATCTATACTTTTTCCAATTAGAACATTGGATAATAAAATGATTAAATTATACATCATAAACAAGTATGGACATGTTAGGTCTAATCATTTTTACATTCCTAATATTTAGGTGGTCTTGAAATATTGCTAAATGTCAATGTTAATCTATAATTATAAATTCTTTAACTGGATTAAAGATAAATTAAAAAACGTTTTAATTTATTTAATTCTAATTCATAATTAGAACTATAATTTATAATCGTTGTCAATATATTAAAAACCTACTGGGTCAGAAATAAAGAGCTGTTTAAAAAAATCAATTTCAATTAAGTTAGACTTAATTGTAAAGTTTGAGAAACTTTAGAGATCAAATATGAGATATTTGATTTTATTAATATTAAATTAATTATATTTGACTTTAATTATAATTCAAATATTTAATTTTAATAATAATTAAAAACTCAATTTTTTTTCTATAATCCAGTTACTACTTTGTGGATGATGTTAGAGACTTGACGGATGAACGGCTTTTGGTTGACATATTAAAAAAGTTTCGAAAGGATTTCGATATCGAATAAGGATAATTTCATATTTTATTACTCGAGTTTTTCAAATTATTTAATTATTAAGATCCAATCGATTTATTTTTCTACTGCGTCCATGATTCAATCATGGTTGGTTTCCCTGCATAAAGCATGGTTTAAAAAACACCAAATTTCAGTTTCCAAGTTGCAAATTTTGATTGAATTCAGATACAGTATTTGTGGACTAGTATCATAGTACTGTCATTAATCCTTCGCCAATTTCCAAAAGCTGAGAGTTCGACAAATAGTTTTCAGTGAAGATAAAACAGATTCTTGATTTGTTTCTCAAATTGCCAAAGAAAGTAGAAGCTGATTGCTTCTTGAAAATAAATCACGCCATTATATAATGCTTCACTTGTGGATTAAAAAGGAACGCTGGCCATGCCATTTGAGAAGTCACTTTTTAGCCGTGGCTGGACTTAATCCTCAAAGTGAAGCATCTCATAACGACATGGTTTATTTCAAAGAAGCAATCAGCTTCTTTTTAATCGATAACGATTCTTTCTCATGCACAATTATGCTCAAATGGCATGTCACTAAATTGTCAGCTCCTCCAAAAGTCTCATTATGGATTCTTTCTTTTCTAACAAGTACTTAGAAGGTAATATGATCCAAAAAACGGTCACTTTATTTCCTAATAAATGAGATCTAAACTTATATAAAGTAAACACATTGATGAAAAGCACCTTTTAAGTGGTTGAATAGTTGCATTAAGCAAAATTCAATGTCCTTGATTCGTAAACCATCTTCTAAGTGGTTGGGTATGTTAAGATATAGATTATAATATTTTAATTATTTAATTTTGGATATTATTTGATAATTGGACTTAATTAAGTTTAAGTGGGACTCTTCCAAGATAAGTTTGATAAGTTTCAAATTCTACTTAAAATGGGATTTGATAATAGTTATTTTCTGGAAATCTAACTTGATATTTGGCAGTTGATTGGGTTAAGATTGATTCCATCTTTGCTGATTTTCACACGACTTGCGTGGCTAGGATTTTTGGCGATTATGTGAAATCCTTGCAGCCGTGTTTTTCTTAAGTTGTTGTTGTTGATCGGGAGGCTATGCAGCTGGCCAAGTTTACATTGATCATTAATCTATATATAGCAGCTGTGTCATTCTCTTTAGTCTTTGTGATTTAGTGGGTGTTTTTCAACAACTACGCTTTACTTGAGTTATCATTGTTTATTAGAAGTTGAAGCAGTTGCTTTCCATCGGTGATTGTGTGATTTTCTGGACTGAAGTGGTGGGGTTTTTAGTAGTGAAAAACATGCAAATTTTTGTTGTGTTTCATCTTCCTAATGTGTGATTTATTGGGGTTGTTTTGTTACTATCTTGTGTGGAAAAAACCAATAATGATACGGTGACTCGACAACTGAATTTTTGGGGTCTTTGAGTGATTTTTGAAGAATTTTTCCAGATTGGAAGCTGAATTTTTCTATCCATCATGGGTGATTTTAGAGGTTGTTTTTGCAGCGTGTTTTTATAGAAAAACTCTAGAAGTTTTTAATATGGTTGAAGCTCCATTGTTTGCAACATTTTGATGAAACATTTGTTTTGTTGGTGATTTTACTGCTACTGTGCATGGGATATTTCAGTGACAATATTGAATCTTCACAAGAGATTTTTTAGTTAACAACTTCTTGTTCTTTCGTTGATGAAGCTACATTGTTAAGGAAGTTGTTTTCTTTCTCAAGTGTCGTTGTTTATGTTTGTTGTTTATTTTAATTACTTGAGTTATGCATTTATTGTCTTTCGTTAAAAAGTTATTAAGAATATCCTCTGTTGAGCTTAAAACGAGTCGGTCGTGTTATCGAGTGTGAAATACTTTCACAGGTTGTGAGGACGAAGGATAGTATCAAGGGTTGAGTGGTGTCAGCTCAGTAAAGCCTTGTATAAAACTAATGTCGTTAGTGAAAGTATTAAGCTAGGTGAGGGCCTGTAGATGTAGGCAAAGTGTGCCGAACTGCGTTAACAAACTTTGGTATTGATTTACATCTGTGCTTTTAATTTTTTTCTATTTTTGATTGTGCTATAAACAATTGCGATCAAATCGAAGATTTTGCAAATCTACACCCCTTCGGAAATTTTCAATTGGTATCAGTGCAGGTCACCGAATCAGAACTTGGTGTGGCAAGTTGGTACAGATCTATGTTTCACATGTATGGCTATAAGAGAAGGGGCATCAATCATCAAGTCACCGTTGTTAAATGGTTTAAATTATCCTACACGGAAATCAGAAATGAGAGTACTCATTCAGGCACAAGGAATAAAAGCATGGAATTCAGTTTTAAATGGTTGAACACATCCAGTGACGACTAATGAAAAGAGCATAAGTAGTGCTTAAAGATGCACATGAGTGGACAAGGGCTGAAAAGGAGAGAGCGCTTGAAAATTCTCAAGCCCTGCATGCCATCTTTAGTGCAGTTGATGAAGGTCACTTTGTTATGACATCAGTCTGTGAATCAACAAAAGAAGCATAGGTCACTTTGCAAGCTATACATAAGGGATCAAAATATGTGATAGCCTCGAAACTTCAAATGTTTGCTTTGAGATTTGAAGAGCTAAAGATGGACGAGAATGAAACCATTGGAGACTTCCATGAGAGATTGCGTGACATAGCGAACCAAGCACATCAACTCGAGAATAAATACTTTAACTTGAAACTGGTTAAGAAAACATTGAGATCGTTACCTCTGAGGTTCATATAGAAAATTGTAGCAATCAAGGAAGCTCGTGATATTAATGAATTGTCATTGGATAAGGTAATTGGAATTCTTACTAATTTTAGATGAATTTGTTAAGGGACAAACAAGAGACGAACAGAGGATTAGCATTGTAAGCTGAGATTGGTGAAGCCATGAATGACTTCGAAGATGAATCTAATGGGAATGAGGATATAGAGTTATTAACAAGAAATTTCAGTAAGTGGTTAAAGAAAGTGAAGAAGGATAGACTGGAGTTTAGACAGAATGGTGGGAGTTCATCAAATAACCACTTCAAACAACAAGTTAAAACTAAAAAGTGTGAAAGAAAAGTGAAGAAAATTCAATGTCATAAGTGTCAAGGTGTCGGACATGTGCAATCAGAATGTGCTAATACCTTAAAGAAGAGAAAAGGGACGTCCTATACGAGCACTTGGAGTGAGTATGATAGTGAAGACGAATTTGTTAGTAGTGCTGCGTTAGTTTCTTTATATAACAAAAGTTTAGTTGCTTGCTTAACAGCAACCAAGAAGGAAGAAACTGATGAGAAAAAGTGGATAAATCAAACAATCTCAGGAAAAATGCAGTTAAATCAGCTCAAAGTCTAACCTCAGATTATGACAGTGATGACAGTGGCTCAAATGACAAAAAGGATGATATTTATGAAGTCTATGAGTTAATGTATGAAAAATAAGTGTAAACATATAAGAATAATGAAAAGCTAAAGAAGGAAAACTCTTCTATGAAGAATAACAATTAGGATTTAGAGAAGAAATTGTTATCTACAATAGTGAGCTTGATGAAACAAACTTGAAGCTAGTTAGTACGAAAAAGGGAATAAGAATGCTAAATAGAGGTACCAAAAAATTAGAACAATTGTTGGAAATTGATAAGATTAAAGGAGATCTCCAAGGCATTAGCTATAAAGGTGAATGTTCCAAATCTAATGATGAGAAAAGAGGCGCAAGCAGATCTGTCTAAGGAGAAATCTTAATGAAGAATCGGAAGTTTATACCTACATGTCACTTTTCTGGGGTTATCAGGCACATAAGACCGAAATGCTACAAGTTATTAAAAATGATATTTCAAAGGGCTCAAAATCGAAAATCTATACACTCACTGTTAAATAAGAAATTGTCTAGATTAACAGTTAGTTTTTGCTGTTAAAGAAACTGGTCAGACAGAGGACTTGTTAGTGTCTTCTTAGGGAGAAACGAACCAGACATCTGATGACAAAGTTAATGTGACGAGGAATAAGTTCAGGTTTGAATTTCTTTGAGGGGTACAGTGACTGTGTGCTTTACATTTTTAAAGCATAGTTTGATGTTGTTTGTTAAAAAAAAGAAGAAGAGGTTCGAGGGAGTTAACATCTAGACTTTTTGAGTTTTTATTTATTGGTTTTTTAAGGTTCAGTTGATTGGTATGTGCCTGGCTTTTACTTACTTGTTGAATAGTCTATTTGATGGGAACATGAGCCCCTGCTTGATAATTTGAGAATTTTGCTTTTGGATTTTGATTTACAGAGTTATGTTAAAAAATGTTGATGCGTTAGAGACCTATAGGAAGATTCGAGTTTTATATGATTTGGATCTTTCAAGTTTCATTATAGTTTCTCTCTATATCGTGGGCTATATGAGTTTGGGCAATATGCTTTCACATGGTTTATGTGAGAAAGAGATTGATTAAGTTTGATTATGATTTGTTGAATGCATTTTTGGGGGGTTTCTGAATTTAATCAGTCATACGTGGATGGCTTTGATGTAAGTAATGATGCTTTGGCTAGTGTTTTGATTGGTGGTAAATTGTCATCTTGGTAAGCTTATGATTCTTCCGCTGCACTTATTGTTGATTCTTATGCCTCTTTATTTGCTTAGATTGATCACATTGAATGAATTCTTCGTTTTGGCATTAGTTTGTCCCAAGGGTAGATATCATATTGTTTTTGGTGACTGTTCCATTCAATGGAAGATTTCAAAGTATATGCGTGACTATTCACCTTGCTTTTTGGCATCTTTTTGTCCCAATGGGGAGAATGGATATTGTTGACTGATTAAGGGGGAGTTCTTTTATGATTTCTCATGTGGTTTGTGACTTTGTTGTTATATGTCCAATTATCTCCTTTAGGGAGAGATTTTCATATGTGGCAAATAATACCAAAAGGGGGGGGGGAGATTGTTAAGATATAGATTACATTATCTTAATTATTTAATTTTAGACATTATTTGATAATTGGACTTAATTGAGTTTAAGTGGGACTCTTCCAAGACAAGTTTGATAAGTTTCAAATCCTACTTAAGATGAGATTTGATAATGGTTATCTTTTGGAAATCTAACTTGATATTTAGCAGTTGATTGGGTTAAGATATGATTTTATCTGTGCTGATTTTCACGTGACTTTTATGGGTGGGATTTTTGGTGATTATGTGAAATGCTTACAACTGCGTTTTTCTTAAGTTGTCATTATTAATTAGGAGGCTATGTAGCTGGCCAAGTTTACGTTGATCATTGATTCATATATTGCAGCTGCATTGTTCTCATTGGTCTTTGTGGTTTAGTGGGTGTTTTTCAACAGCTAAGTTTTCTTGAGTTATCATTGTTTATAGGAAGTCGACGCAGCTATTTTTCCATTGGTGGTTGTGTGATTTTTTGGACTGAAGTGGTGGGTTTTTGGTAGTGAAAAACATGCAGATTTTTGCCGAGTTTCACCTGTCTATTGTGTGATTTATTGCGGTTGTTTTGTTGTTGTCTTATGTGGGAAAAACCGATAAGGATGCGGTGACTCGACAGTTGGATTTTTGGGGTCTTTGTGTGATTTTTGAAAGCTGATTTTTGAAGATTTTTTCTAGAATGGGGGCTGCATTTTTCTATCCATCCTGGTGATTTTCGGGGTTATTTTGCAGCATGTTTTTGTGGAAAAACTTCAGAAGTTTTTCGTGTGGTTGAAGCTCCATCGTCTACAACATTTTGGCGATGAAATGTTTATTTTGTTGGTGATTTTACTGCTGTTGTGCGTGAGATTCTCCATTGACGATATTGAAGCTTCACAACAGATTTTTCAGTGGACAACTTTCTATTCTTTTGTTGATGAAGCTACATTGTTAGGAAAGTTGTTTTCTTTCCCAAGTGTCTTTGTTTATATTCATTGTTTATTTTAATCACCTAGGTTATGTGTTTATTGCCTTTTGTTAAAAAGTTACTGAGAATAGCCTCTATTGAGGTTAACATAAGTCGGTTGTGTTATCGGGTGTGAAATACTTTCGCAGGTTGTGAGGACGAGGGATAGTGTCAAGAGTTGAGAGGTGTTGGCTCAGTAAAGTCTTGTATAAAACTATTGTAGTTAATAAAAGTATTAAGCTAGATAAGGGCCCCATAGATGTAGGCAAGATGTGCCAAACTGTGTTGACAAACTTCGATGTTGATTTACATTTGTGTGCTTAATTTTTTTGTTTTTGATTGTGCTAGAAACAACTGCGATCAAATCAAAGATTTTGCGAAACTACACCTCTTCGAAAATTTACAAAAATAGTTGCATTAAGCAAAATTCTACATCTTTGATTCATAGCAAATGACATGATTGTTCTTTCTATTTCTCTGTATGGTACAACTCTTACAATGTATTCACTTATTTCATATATAATCTCAGAGAGCATATCTTAATTTGGTGACTCTATAATCGATATCAAAGTGAGTACTGCTTTTAATTTGTCCAAAGTTGCTCGAAATCTTCTCTAAGGTTGAATGGCATGTCCTTTTTACAATAACCTTGACAATGGTTATAAGTCCCAACCATCAACATTTCCATAGTCGATAAGAAAAACAAGAGGCAATCCAGTGAGAGGCATGCGTCTGGGAGTGTCAACGGCATGAGGGGGAGCAAATCCACTCTGTATCTTTTCAGATCCGAAGCGACCAGTTCCATCTGAAGAACTTCAACTCTCTCATGCCCCAAAACCTCTGCCCTCTGTCTTCACCCAAACTTATCCCTTTACCCTTCTTTTTTCCCCTTTCAAACCCTACCATAGTCGTCATTTGTTACCTACCTCCCCCGTCTCTGAGGCTACAACCTCAATGGCAGGCCTTCTGGCCTCCCTTTTTAGCATCGAGAGAGGGGAATCCTCCATATTAGAAGTCGATTTCCTTGTGCTTACCAAAGATTCAATAGCGTCTCACTCGATAGCTAATTGTAATGGTAAACTCCCTAGCCGCCATGAAATTGCCAGACAAAGATCCGGCCACATCCAATCTAGTCAGAGCATAAAGGAACAAATTAAAGCCCGTCCTCCACAAGGGAACACTCAAGCACTATCAAAATGTGCTCAAGGATGGAGTCGTATCTCTACCGGTCGAACTATTAATGGTGGGAGCTAAAGCTTAGTCCATGTCTCTGATAGGCTTCTTCTGGTCTAAGCGTCCTGCATTTCTGGTAGTTAATGCTTAAGAAAAAGCAAGATGGGGAAAAAAGGGACTTGTGAAAGCAATGCTTAGGGAAGATGACTCCATTCTATTCAAGTTTGCTAATAGCATCAACCTTGACGAGATTATTGAGTAGGGTCCGTGGCATGTCGGAAGGTAACCTCTCTTCATCTAGAAATGGTGACCAGGACTGGAAATGGACAAAGGTCAGATAGACACCTTGCCACTATAGGTACAGTTCTATAACGTACCGATGGAGTTCTGGACCATTAACTACATGGCTAACTCTTTGGGTAAACCCATTTGTATGGATTCCCAAACTGCAAAGATAAAACAACTTTGCAATGTGAAAATGTGCGTTTAAGTATCAAAAAAGGCCTCTGATTCACTTCCCATTCTTCAGCTGACTAACAAGGGTGAACTGGAGAAGACTATCATGCCTATCTCCTATCCCTAGAAACTAACGAATGATAACAAAGTATGGAAGCCTAGAGGTAAGATGTTTCAAACTAGATGGCATGATGAGTTACTTGATTCTGGGGTAGTTGATGATAAGAATGGTGCAGTAAATGAAGACAGGGGAGTTGTCTATGAATCACCCTTAGTGGAGGTAGATAATAGCATTAGTAGTGTTGTAGAACTTATTAATAGTATGGTCGATGCTGTTGAATGTACAATAGTTGTTGTTACTGGTGTAGTTTCTGATACAACCCATGTTGAGGCTGTTAAAGATAGCCTTCTTATAGTAGATGAAAATACTAGTATTGTTATGGTGGGCATGCTTAATGATGTTGTAGATGTAGTTAATGGTGTTCTGGCTACACAAATGGTTCAGGTTGTAGACAATGATAATCTTGGTTTGACGTCCGAACAAGTTGTTACAAATATTTCCCAGGAATAACCAACTCTTGACAAATCAAATGTAGACAATGTGGAGAGTCTGGACAGTAGAGCGAATGATTTCACTACCCAATATTTGGAGCATTGTTAGATGGATTAAGCCAACATGCTGACTCCATTAGCAACTGTTGGACAAACTGAGAATCAGGGGACAGGAGTCAAATCTCAAAATCTAAGGGGCTTCCCCCAAATAGTGGAACATTAAGGGGTTAAAGGCCCCTCATAAAGTAGAAATCATGAATGAGCTTTTCCATGAGGATGAAATATAAGTGATGCCTATAATTGTTTCTTGTTGTTGTCTATCTTGCAGATAGTTATACTATCTTAGTTAGGCAATTTTTGTTTCTGGTCATATTGCACTATGATGGTAGGGTTAAAGTCATGAACTCATTGTAACTTAGATTAGGTTTTTACTATAATTAAAATTATTTTTCATTTTTTAAAAAAAAACACCTTGACAATGGTTATGCAAATTTTGATAAATCTTTGATGAACCACCCATAAAAACATGCGTGCCCAAAAAAACTATAAATTTCCCTCACATTAGTAGGGTATGGTAAGCTTGCCATCAATTCAAACTTAGTCTTATCGATTTCAATATCCTTAGCTGAAACTACATAATCTAAAATTATTTCTTGATGGACCATAAAATGACATTTTTCATGATTTAGATACAAGTTTGTACCAATGCAGCACTTTAAAACTTTAGCCAATTATTCCAAACATTGATAAAAACAATTTTATAAACAGAAAAACTACTTATAAAAATTTTCATGCAATTTTTAATCAAATCAGATAAAAAAACTTGTCATTATATATATTTAAAATGTACCTATCACATTGCACAATCCGAAAGGTATATATCGATAGGCAAAGGTTCAAATGGATAAGTGAAACTCGTTTTTTCTTGGTCTTCTTGAACTACAACTATTTGGATAATAATGACTTAACAACCAGTTTTTTCATAGCATTTAGTTAATGAAAAGAATTGAGAAATGATATTTTCCTGTGACAACATTCAACCATTATCCACTCCTTCTGAACTCTTATGGGAATAAATGCATTTTGTTCATTAGGAATAGGAATAAGACCAATCTTCTTAGGAAGCACAAGTATCGGACTTAATGATTCTCAGATATAGGAAAGATGATGTCTTGATCTAATAACTTCAAAATAGCATTCATGTCGATCTCCTCCTTCATGGTTGGATTTAATTTGCACTGAGGCTTGCTCGCTAGTTTGGCATCATTTTAAAGAAAATTAGGTGTATACATATTGCAAGCTTGATCCCTTTTATGGTTACTAATGTTCACTTAACTGATGTCCTGTATTCCTTTAAAACCCCACAATAGCTTTTCCTAGTTGACATTTGCAATAATTACCGATAGGGTTTCATCCTCTCCTAAGTGAACACTTCAATTGCTTGTGCAAAGCCTTCAAATCAAACTTTGAGGCCTGTTCCACAGAAGGCAAAACCCTTTTATGAGAACTCGGTAATTGTAAAGGTGAATTAACCAATATGCTTTGCGTTTCGGGTAATGAATGTAAAGACAAGTGATTCTTTAATGTCTTTTTCTATCTTGCTATGTTGTGATATGAAGTCCAAATCATCCTTCATAAAATTTTACTCAATTTAATCTTACAAAATTGGGTCAATAATATCAATAAAAAAAATAGATGCAGAGACTTCTGTATATTTCGTGGAATCAAAAATATTAAATGCTACTACTTCTTTATCAAACGCAAAAGATAAAGTACTCTTATGGACATTAATCTTAGCTACTGTTGCTTTTATGCATGGTTTGCGTAACAATATGACTTAAATTTGATGAAAACTTATCATTCATATCACTAATGTGAAAATCACGGAAAAAAAATTAACTAGAACATCCTCAATAATGCCTTCAGGATATGAATTAGACCAATCTATTATACCCTTGTTTTCTTTAATGGTACTAAATTAAAAATCTTATAAATTGAGAGTGGCATAATATTTACTGATGTTTCCAAATCGAGCACACCCCATTCCAATAATATTGTTACCGATCACACATGGTACAGTGAACATATTGGCGTATAGTTGCTTGAAAAAATTGACATATTGTGAAATTTGCTTGATGGCATTCACCGGTGAAACACTAAAACGAAATGTCTTTAAAATTTCTTAATCTACCTTCTCCTTCTTTGTTTTTGCCAAACTGCTAGAAAATGGAGGTGTAACCAGAATTTTTGAATTAGGAAATACATGCTTACTACTTACCTCTTCAATTGGTGCATCTAAGGTTATTGGTTTCATTTCCTTTTTCCTTTTCAACTGAATTCAGCAGGGCGCCCTGTACTTCCTTGCTACTTCAAAAACTCGTGGCACTAGCATTTTCTTTTGGGTTAATTTATGCTTGAGATGTTAGCTTGCCTTTATTAGCCTCCATTTTATTCAATGTAGATGTATGTAAGTTCTGAAATTTGGATTTCCAAGTTTTAGATGTTGACTTGTATTTTTAATAGAATGTTTGCATGTTAGTGGTTAAAGTTTTCACTATTTACTCCAAAGACACTTGAGGTTGATGTTGGGCCAATTTGTTGTAACTAAAAGATTGATGTTGCAAATGGTTACTAAGTTGTCTATATCTCAATTTTGGGTGGTCTTTTAATCAAGTTTGTATTGGTTTTAATAGAAGTTATATTTGTTGATTTATGCCCTATAGTCAATTGGTTTGGTTGAAGTTTAATGACAATTATTTAAACACATTTTATCTTGCAAATGTTTAGATGTGTATGATAAAGTCTGTTAAGATATGTATTACGATATTTTGGGCCTTATTGGTAATTGGACATTGTTGGTTATTTGTGGAATCTCACTATGACGATTATTCTACCTTATGTGAGACTCTTGAAGATAAAATTACATGAAAGATAAAATCCTAGTGAAGATAAGATTTACCATTTGGGATAAAATCACCGTATTTAAATAAAGATAGTGTGCAAATTTTTGGTGATTTTTGTAGCTATCTTTAGGAAGCCTATTTTGATGTAGGAATGGCCTGAAAATGATCGGAAATGAAGTTGGGGTGATTTGAAGGTGTTTGGATGATTTTAGGCTCTATTGGATAAACTGGGACAGGTTATTTCAAAGACGATTTCTAGGCTTTTGGTTGGAAATTGGGTTATGGAAATTATTGGAAATTTGTAGAACTTTTTGTGAACTACAATTAAGACACAAGAATCAGGTCATTCGGATATGGGACGAGTGAGTTAGGGTGGGTTTTGTGTGAACATGTTTGACTGGGCGATGGTTGGCTATAGGCGAGAAAGATTGGGAATTTTGGTTGGGTTGGGATTCGAACTGGGTGAAGAGCCCTTCTGGAGATTTTTAGTTCAAGATGTGAACTTTAATTTCGTTTTGGAAACACTCAATTGCACTGAACACACACTGAGATATGAAATTTCTTGTCAGATTGGTCGGATTGAAATTTTGGCGATAAAACAACAACAACAACAAACTAACAGATACTATTTGTTTTTGGAAAACAAATAAACCCTAATTATTTTTGGAAAATAATCGAAACCCAACAGACTGATCTGCGAAATGTGAGAGAAAATCTCACAAGTTATTTTTTTCAAGTTTTTTTTCTGGCTCTTTTATAAATGGAAACAAACTAGCTTAAATAAGGAAAATGCTGAGAATGAGGATAGTTACAATGTTGACTTCTCTCATTCCTTATAACAATCAAATTTAAAACCTAAATAACAGCTAATTAAATCTTTGAAACCACATAACTAAAGTCACAAATTCAGAATTAAAATGACAATAGTAAGTTAGGAAAATAGCAAAGTAAATAGGTGAAAATAAGTAGAAAAGTTCGCAAAACCAAACCAAAACTAATTGTGATCACTTTTTCCAGACTTCACATCCTTTTTGGGCTACATTTCGGCTTCTAACTCCTACTCAAATGGACCTTCACAAATCAGGACCTTAAAGTCTCTGAAAGGCTTCAATAAGGCCCGAAACTTAAGAAAACAATTCAGTCCAATTTCTTCTTCTCCAAGGTCCATTGCTTCAATATCTTGGATGGCTAACCTAGATGGTCCTCCATCATATTTTGGTGATAATGGTTATATAAGGTAGCTAAATTTGTGGAGATTATGATTGACGATTTGTAGCTGCGTTTATGTTGGGTTTTGTGTGATATTTTGGGCTGAAGTTGTGTGATTTTTTGGCAGTAAAAAACTTGTAGTAAGATTGTGTGTGCAACTGCGTTTCTTTGTTTTTGTGTGAGTAATTACATGCTCTGTTGAGCTATTCTTGGCAGTTGCATTTCTACACATGTGGGTGAATAATTGGACTGCTACTCCATCGTTTTTGTGAGGGAAAAACTACAATTATTTATGACAAGTGTTCAGTTGTATTTTGTGATATTTTGATGATGAAACATATATCTGATTGATGATTTGTGCGGCTGCGTTTTCTTAACTGGTGGCGTGCATTTTCTGGTCTGTCCAAGTATTGTTTTTAGTGAAAATCCCAGCAGTTTTCATGTGTTTTGCAGCTCCATTGGTTTAACATTTTGGTGATGAAACATTTATTGTTTTGTTGATTTTTTGTGGTTACTGTGTGTGAAATGTTTCAGTGACAATATTGAAAGTTCACAGCAAATTTCTTGTTGGACAATTTCTCATTCTTTTGTTGATGAAACTGCATGCATATTTAGGGGAGTTTATTTCTTAGCTCAAGTGTCTTTGTTTATGTCCTTATTGTTTTAATCACTTAAGTTGTTTAATTCTTATCTTTATTATCAAACATTGTTGTGAAAATCCTCGGTTGAAGTTAGCACGAGTTGGTTGTATTATTGGGAGTGATTTATTTTCACCGGTTGTGAGGACGAGGAATGATGTCAAGCGTTGGGTGAATCAGCTCTGTAATGCCTTGAGTAAAACTATTGTTGTTCCTTGGTGAAAGTGATTAAGCTGGGTGAGGGCCCTACAGACATAGGCAAAACGTGTTGAACTGTGTTACCAAATCTTGGGGATTGATTTTGTTTATTTCGCGTTTAATTTTTCTGTTTTTATTTATGCTAGAAAATTTATAGTTGTTGACACAATTGCTTTATATCAAGCAACCACAAATATTGTTCAAAGTAACTGCGACTGAATCAGAATTTTTGTGAAACTATATCCTTTCGAATTTTCAAAGTTCATAGTATAATTACACATTGCAAATGAAATTATAATGAGATTATAATTATGAAATTTATATTGCATTTATGTATTATTCTTAAATTGTTCATAGTTATTATTATATTAAGATTGGATATTAATAGAATGTAAAGAGACTAGTACATATTTTTTTTCTTATGAAGGAAGTAGTCGATCTCATAGGCTAAAGTATGAAGACACTTAAACAAACGTGTGAGTTCTTGTTAGAGAATAAGTTTACTGAACAGACCCGATATGAGAAATCTATTTGGAAAATTTATTATATGTTTATAGAATTCTCATTGTGATGATTATATAAGTGATTCTTTGACTTGAGGCCACCAAAGTTCTCTTATGTAGGGATTGTTATGTTTTGGTACTACTTATGACCTATTCAATCATGGGTCGCAGACAATGGATATTATATGAATTATATAGAGGTAGTTGTGTGACCAAGATATGATTCATCACCTTAAAGTAATTAGAGAGAATGTTTCATTGTTCTCAATTAGTATAGATTTAGGAAATCCTCAGCCAAAGTGGAATAACGCTTTATAAATAGTTTACACTTGTCATTAATTGAATCAATAGCTAATAACGGAGAACTAATATGATTGGACTCAAAATAAAGTAGATATTAATTATATGCTTTATGTTTAATCGGAACATTGTATAATAAAATGATTGAATTACGCATAAAAATCATACACGGAAAGGTTAATTAAAACCACTTTGACATTTCTAATATTTGGGTGGTCATGATGCGTTGCTAGACGCCAATCTTAATCTATTATTATAAATTGTTTAATTGAAAAATTAAAGATAAATTAAAAGGAGTTTTAATTTATCTAATTCTAATTATGAATTAGAATTATAATTTATAGTCATTGC
>JAOSBP010000204.1:1310048-1328635 GCA_027563825.1 Erythroxylum mucronatum
AAAGATAAATTAAAAGGAGTTTTAATTTATCTAATTCTAATTATGAATTAGAATTAGAATTTATAATCATTGCCAACTTATTTGGGAACCTAATGGGTCTCACATATAGAATGGGTTGAAAAGAGCAAAGTTAATTTAATCAACTTGGACTTGATTGTAAAGTTTAAGAAACTTTATTATTAATATGAGATATTTAATAAATAAGAATCAATATGAGATATTAGATTTTATTTAGAAAAAATTGGTATTTAATTAGAATTATAAATAATTCTAATTAAAGTTCAATTGAAAACAGAATTTAATTTCAATGAAATTACCAAAATGTCAAGAACCTATTATAAATAGACTTAAATTCTATGAAGCTAGTACTTCTTGCTTAACCCTCTTTATAAGAGTTACAGAGTTCTCTCAACTCATTCTATGGATACCGTTAAAGGTCGGGCATTTGTGTGGCTATGGTGGTTGAGACGGATTGGTTTTAGAAACGGTTTAAGGGATACGGCAAGATAAATATCAAGCTTTGGAATAAGGTACGAATTAAGTTTTCGCTTTATTATGATTTTTGTTAATCATTTTATAGAATTAAAGAGATCTTGGTTTTCAGGAAATCAGAAGCTACGAAAAAGTTTCGTAAATATTCCGTTGAGGTCAGGATCAGATTTCGACCCAGTTTCCTAACAGAATGAACATGTTTTACTTCAAATTCCCCCTCTTTAATGTGGAAATACCAAATAGTAGTCCTAATCCTCTAATGTCAAGGATAATGTTTAGGAGATTCAAATATAGGCCTTGTTTAATAAATAACTTACTAGTCATTTTTTTGGCGGATTGAAAGGTTTTAGTTGTTTGACCATGTCCTCTAGCGGCCGAAAAATTAAGGGAATAAAAAACTATTATATTAAAAGTTATTACAAATTACTTAAAAGGGATAGAGATAAAGATAGAGATAGTAAATTTATTATTTAAATTTAATATTTTAAATTTTAAAGTTGAATTAATATCAATTTTTAGTCGGAATATACAAAAAGTTATTATTTTATTATATACATCTTTCTTTAACTTTGAAAGTAAATATAAAGACAACAGAAAAGGATAATTTTAAAAGTAAACATAAAGATAATTGAAAGGATTGAATAAATTGCACGGATGAGAAATTGAAGAATGCCCAGTCGATAGGTATTGTCTATGCTGATTCTGTATAAGTATCTCTCGCCATTCTAAGTTACACAGAATATAGTCACAACAGCGCAACAAGGCTAAGGTGTATGATTTTATATAGTAAAAATGACCATAATGTAACCAATTTTTCATTGATGTGCATTGAAGTTTATGTCATGAACATAAAAAGGAGTAAATATGACAAATTTTCACGTCCTTATAAATCTTCTTTTAATTCATGCTCTTATATGTAATTTTACATATAAATAGTTAATTTTACTAAATATTTTTAAATAAACAGCTGATATTATCCACTGATCAAATCAGCTATATTAATCCGCTGTCAGCTAATTGCTGATAAAATCAACTAACAACTAATGCAATCTGTTGATTGTCAAGCAGGGCCATAGTCAAGAAAATCTTTCCTATCCCACGAACTTCTTCTTAAGAGTAGATTTCTCAAATATGTCAATTTTCCTCTAGATTCGAAAAACAAAACTCATCCTCCATATTGCAAAAGTATTTATATAATAAAAGCAATATTTTAAAAGTCAGACCGGAAGTTAAACAGGTAAATTAAAAAGTTTAAGATTTAAAAGATTCAACTGATATTAGATCATCATAAAACTAACTAAAGATTGAATAAAATTAAATAATTTGAGATATGATTGAAAAAAATTGTCCTTACCTTTTAAAGAATTCAAAATTTAATTAAAAAAGATATTATTTAATAAATATTTATTTATTTATTTTAGTTTATAAGAACTTATTAATCGGCGATAATCAACCAATTAATTAATAAATTGATCTATTTTTAATAACAAAAGTTATTTATTAAAATAAATCGAAATAAAAATTTGGTCGATCCTTAAATTTTTACGGTTAAGTTAGTGGAACTAATTTGATTGTTTAATCATTGATCCAAAGCATTCCTGTTTGGTCTTGCATTCTTCGTAAGAGTTGTAACTCTAGATGTGTAGATGAATTTGAGCTTTTGAATTGTCCAATTTCGATAAACAAAACTCAAGATATATATGCTCAGTTTAATATTTAATGCGTGAATAAGATTCTTTACAGTTTCTCAAACCGAATTTTACACCTCTATTTAGAGGCCCATCGAACTCAATACAGTAAATACATCAAAAACATACTCCATTAATAAAGAAGACGCTTAGGAACTCATGATTTATACTATTCAATCTCAGTCACATGGAATCTCGTTAGTTGGGATATGCACTAACATGACATGTTCAAACAGACAATCTTCACAACGATTACTTCCGAAGGATTAAAAAATATCCCCTAATTTCCTGACAAGGAAATACCACATTTTTCATGCCTCAAACCCTCATGTCCTCATGCGTCCTTTCCACTTTAGATTAGATCAACTTTCTGAAGGCAAAAAAACAAAAAAAAAAGCAGTACCCTGATGTCCTCATGTGCCTTTTTCACGACAACTTGTTGAAGGCAAGAAAGACAAAAAAAAAAAAAAAAGAACAAAGCAATACCCTTTTGGGTAAATTCTCACATCAATCTATCTAACTGTATGTTTTAAAAATCGACTGGAAGTTAAATCGATAAGACAAAAATTTTAAAGTTTAAAAGATTCAATAAGTAAAAAAATTTAAAGTTTAAAAAGTTTAATAGGTATTAGATCATTCTAATATTGGCTAAAGATTGAATAAAATTAAATAATTTAAAATGTGATTGAAAGATTGTCCTTACAAAAAATTTAAAGTTTAATTAAAAAATTTTAAATAAAAATTGTTGATAGTACCTACATATGAGTGTCTCGTATTGAAAAAAGAGAGAAAATAAGACGAATATATAACCCAATGAACTACTCCATTTGTCGTCAATTGGTTTTAGAATGGAACCTCACTTGAGCTTGTGTGTAGTCTAACTTTCCTTCTCGTGTGGGCCCGTAGGCTAATTACAAATTTTATAAAAATTAGCTTATTTATTTTAGTTTATAAGAACTTATTAATTTATAAAAATTGTTCGATTAATTAATAAATTAATCAATTTTTAATAACACGAATTATTAAAATTAATCAAACTAAAAAAAATTAAAAAACTAACTGATTAAAACTTTTTATGATTTAATCAGTTAAATTTATTAGATTTTGTATTCATTAAATTCTTGGGAACTCTATTGATGGTTTTTTGCAGCTAAAATCCTTTGTCCCCCTTCTTCTGGCCTTACTCTGTGCCCTTTTGATCCAAACCATCTATTTATATGGGACCTACATAAATAGATGACTTGGATCAAAAGGAAACAGAGTTGGGCCAGAATAAGAAACCAGAGGAACTAATCCCGATTTTTTTGTTGGTTTGACAGGACATTGACATGCAATCCGCTAATTGTCGTAAATCCCAACATCACACGAATCTCCCAATTCCCTCGTTGGATTTACGTTGCACATGATGATAGCTAAATCTATGACTTTTTCTTTCTTCTGATAACTAATAATAAATATATCATACAAGAAACGTTTGCACATGCCACGTGAGAAATTTATATGCAAAATTCACGTGCCTGTATATTCAGTGGAGATATTTATGGCGTGGATGAAAGATATTCGGTGGAGATATTTACGGGGTCGATGAAGACATATTTGGTGAATGAAGCTTTAAACGTTTCTTCCTTTAAGGTGTTTTACATTTGATCAAATATATCTTAGACCACTTAGTGATCGAAACTTGCTTTTATTTAATTTTTTCTGTATTTACAAAAACATATTTCCATATAAAACAATCGAAGTATATAATTGAAAAAAAAAGATTTATAAATCGGTGCTTTTGAGATAAGCATTTTTTTAATTATTATCATTTTAATATATATGTATATTATATATTTTTTCATGTGAATCTATCATAAACATCAAGATTCTGTACTATTGAATCTCTCTAGATATCACATTTCAATGAAATTTTTATTAAATTATTGTTATTTTTGCTTCTAATGTAGGAATATCAAGTATTTCAATACCTTAAATTAAGACCTTGTTTGGTTAGTATAGATTCTTGCTTGGAAAATTAATTTTTTCCTAAAATTTATATTATTACCTTTGATTCATTTTTTTAGACTAGTTAGGAAAGTAAAAACTTCAATATAAGGAAAATAGCATCATTTTACTTGGATTTTAAATCTCAGCATTCCGCTTAGTATTTACATTACTTTTCTCAAGAATTTAATTTAAAAATACACTAGCCAATTCAGTCATTCCTTCTCTCTCAACTCTATGACAACTCTTTTATAAAACCCTACCTCCTCTTTAACTATTCTTATTGTTCTCCCGTTAGTAAGATTTTAGATATTTTTGCTCAAAAGTTTCAATCGACAATCTTTAGGTTCATATTTTTCCTTCTTACTTGTATTGCAAATTAACATTATTTAACGATTTCATTTTTTATTCGGTTTGTAGGGATATAATTAGAAATATAAGTCGAAATTAAACACATTCTATGAAATACTGTTGCATATCAAACACTATAATAAGAATTCACTCAACTTTCCTATTATAATTCTTATAAATATCCAAATATGTGAATATTTTTATTTTTTATAGATTTATTTTCTGAAAAATCATATTCTAAATTCACTTTACTCTCCCGCCAACTAAACGGGGCCTAAGCGATTAATAATAGCTTCCTCCATTATGAATCTCTCAAATAAATGTAAATAAACTGGTTTTGTAACATGTATAAGAATTATAATCACTAAAATGTAATTAAGCTAAGGAATGTCGAGATTGAGCAAGTAATTTAATAAATTGATTCTCCTTTTAAAACTATAATCCTAGGTTAAACTTCATTTGAATGGAACATAATAGACACTTATGTGAGAGTTATTCTTCCTATGCATAGCTCCAAATTTTATCACCTAACTATTGAAAAAAAAAGAAAAAGAGAGATTCATAAAAGGAAAAGCAAGACACATTCTTGTGATTATAACGACTGCCTTTTTAGGTTCTTATAGCGACCTTTGAGATGGTCAAGGCCATTTTACTCACGACATCCTAAATTTTTCCAACCAACATATCAGAGGTTGTGGTCCCAATGAAAGGGACAATTCCCAAATGAAGGTCAAGTACGCAGCCTTCTCATACTTTGAAGAACAATTAAGAAGTTACCACATCAAGGAGTCAGAGAGTAGAGATGATTTATGACACATGGCGATATAAATAGATTGAAACAACAAGGAAAACCTAGTTTCACCAGAATAGTAAAAGGAAGGCAACTACTTTGGAACCCTCCTCAAAGCTCTATACCATCTTACGTAAAAAAGATCAGCCAATTAGAATCCTTAAACTAGTCCTTGCTATAAAAACTAGTAGTTTATTAATTTCATAAATTAGTTAATTTTTATAAATTAAAATTAATTATTAATTTTTATTAACAACTTTATTTTTTAATTCTATTTTTAATTCTTCAATTTTATTTAATTTTTAGTCAATTTTTATGATGATCTAATACCAGTTAAATCTTTAAATTTTAAACTTCTAGTATTCATATTTTAACTTTCATCTAAAAAAACTCAAAAAAAAGGAGAGACACCCACTTGAGGTTTTGTGCCCAACAACAGCCACGTGAAAGTTTCAAACTTTTGTATGTGTTAGGTTTGAGACTTAAAATTAGTATTTGTATTTTGCATTTTGTCGTGGAAGGAAAAAGGAAAAACTTGTTTTCCACGTGCAAGTTAACAAAGCTAGCTACATGCACCTCTAGATATTTTAGTTTGTTACTTGCTTTATAAATTTTTCGTGCTTTGATATAATTTTCCAATTCCAAGCAATCCAACATTCATTATAGAATCCTCCCGGCTCCTCTTGTTATCATACTTCTCTTTAGTTTCTCCTTCTGTATGTCTCGATCTCTTTAAGTCACGGTTCTATTTAGTTTGCTTTGATAGGTTAGAATCTATGGCCTCCTGAGGTGATTAGTCTTTAATGTTCTTGAGGATGAAGAGGAATTCGAGTTTGGATCCATTGTCTTAGCTTGTTCTTGACACATACCAATTCTCAGTTCCCAAGTGCAATGTAAGTTGAGTTTCTATATCATCAACCTCATGTTCTGTTGGCTCTACTAACTTAAGTTCTTGGTTTCTGTTCATGGACGTTTTGGTGTAGGGTTAATCCATCTACAGTAAGGCAACAACAGGTTGCGATTGTCTGCAATGGACGTGTTAACGTTTTTGACATAACCGAACTTCAGGTAATCATTCAATGAAATGATTCTTACCAAGAAGAAAATTTAAGCGGTTCTTGGTGCAACATTCTTTTTGGTTTTAATAGTTTCTTGAATTCTATCGAGTACTTGCATATTCCGAGAGTCCATTTCTTTCTGGATCTGATTGAACACCAATTTCTGCCATTTTTAAAAAGTTCTGCAATATCTGTATTCTTTCTGCTGAAATTACTTTCTATCAATCCACTTTAATTTGAGCTACAGTAATCAAATCCAGCTCATCATATCATCTGGAACAGACAAGAATAGATACGTACTCGCATTGTTTTCCAATTGTTAGGCTGTGAGTCCTACCATTCTAGGTGTGAGAAGCTCCATGATCATATGTATTCTATCAGAATTAGGACTCATTCTTAACTTTTCATTAAGGGTAACATGCATATAAGTTGGTGAAAGAAAAGTCGAAATCAAAAGTCACTGACTGGTTATTTGTCTGCATTGCAAATATTGTAGGCTAAAGCCATAATATGGCTTGCAAGTCGAGAAATGGATCAAAGAATTAACAAAGGTCGTTCCAACATCACTACGGTTCCTCTGCATTATCAGCTGTATAGTCCTCCAGGCCTTTCCTTGAAGAGATCTCTCCAAAGGTTCCTGCAAAAGAGAAAGAGAAGGGCAGGAGCAGCCACACCATATAATAAATGATTACGCCTCAAAGAACGTTAGTGGGAACATTGTAACCTTCAGCAAGTGATCATGAAATCAGTTGAATGAAGATTACTGAAATTTGATTTAATAGCTAAGAAGTTGCAATGTTTTGGCTAAGTTGTTGAAATTCCTTGACCAATCTCCAACTTCCTTCTTGTTAATGTACAAGTTTATCGTCAATGAAATAAATTGCCAATTCAGTTTGAAAAAGTCGAAAAAAATAATTAAAAAATTAAGTTGATTTGACCGATTTAATCATAAAAATATTGAACCGATTAACTTTTCAATTCGATTTTCAATTTCTCGATTTATTTTACTTTAGTAATCTTTGTTATTAAAACTGATCAGTTTATTAATTAATCGATTGATTTTTGTAAATTAATAAGTTTTTATCAATAACTAAATAATCGAATCAGTTTGGTCGGTTTAATCGTACAAATCTTGAATCAGCCAATTTTTCAATTTAATTTTTTAAACCTTAATTATGATAATCTAATAGTAATACTAATTGAACTTTTAAACTTTAAACATTTTATCTTACCAATTTAATTTTTAGTCCAATTTTTAAAATATTACCTTAAATTCTCTTTGATTTCTTCATTTTCATAGTTTCATTAAGCTTTAGGTCGAGGTCAAATTTGAACATATAGGCCTAATTTGGACCCACCCTCTTGTCATCTCTAGTTTTATATAATAACTTTTAATATCACTCTACAAAGTTTGAAGTTCTTTTCATGTTTAATATAAATGTATAAATATTAATTCTTGATTAGTATTTGAGTGATTGGAAATAAAAATTTAAACATATTATTAATAGTTAAATTAAGATTTTAACTATTATTGCTGAATTTTTAATCGAGCTCATCTTAATATATTAAGAAGTTTACCAATATATATAACTTATTACATACTTTTTAATATTTATTTAATGCACTTAGAATTGATATTTATTTAATGAGCTCAGAATTAAGAAATAGTGATTGTAAAATTTTTCTTATAAAAATAATATTCCACTATGAATTTAGATTAATAAAATTCTAAATTTATTACAATTAAATTATTTTTAATGAAATAAAAATAAATAAAATCATAAGAACTAAATAATATTTATTAAATAAGATACTTTTAGTTATAATTAATGAAAATTAAATTGTATATTATATTACAAATATGAATTTATTGATATATTGAAAACTCATCTCTTATTTAATTTTTCAAATTTATTGGCATAAGTAATAAAGATATATTAATTTATTAAATTATTTATAAAATATAAAATATTAAGAATAAATAATGTGTGTGTAAATATAATTTTTATTACCAAATTGTTTTGGGCTAATGAAAAAGTTAAAATAGGCCCTAAGGAGGTTTTTTTGGAAGTCGAAGCCCAACCGAAAATCAGTACTAAAGTTAAAGCACAATGCAATTGGCAGAGTCGAAAGCACAGTTTTGAGTACAATTTGTCTGCCCCGATATGTCTCGAGAGGATGAAGACGACGAGCGTCGTCGTCAGAGAAGGCTTGAAGAAGCTCTCGAAGTCAAATCTCTCAGACGTATCATTAGTGCCTATCTCAAGTATCTTTCCTCTCTCTCTCTCTCTCTTTTCCTTTTCTATATTGGCTTTCTTTTTCTATCTTCTTTCTTTGAATGTATAGCCACTGTGTATCGAGCTTTCCTTTAGTAAAAGTCAAAAGAAGATGCCAAAGTGATGTGTTAATTGCAGGGAGAAGTTTGAAATCAAATGTGATGTCTATAATTTTTTTGTTTGTTTTCATGACGATTTTTTGATTAAACTAATAAAAGGGTAAGAAATATAAAGATTGTATCTTTGCCTTGAAAGTTGTTTTCTTGGCTGATAATTCTTGAAGTTTGAATGGTGGTTTTAATTGGGTAACGGTGGTTTTTGTGCATTTTTCAATTAGATTACACACGATAGTCTTCAAAGCTTAGTCTGTAATTTGATTACTATACGCGTAGAGATGGACTCTTCAGCTTGGTCTTGTCACATTCTATAATAATGTTAAAAGTGTAGGTGAACATGAGGTTGCTGCATTCTTGATGATCGTTCTATTAATCTATATTCAAGTATAACCAAAAGGGCAAGTTTTTACATTCCGGTGAATTGTATTTAAAGCATGAACTTGCACAAGAAAGTTTCACTCTTTGCAAAAACTTCTACAAACAGATAAAATCATGAACTTTTAATTCTCTTGCAAAATGGCACGCCACCAATTTTAGTAATTTTGTCGATGCGACACATTAAACATTATCTTTTTCAAAACATGAACAATTACTTATTATTAAAGTTGAAATCGTGTAATTTGTGAAAGTACCTCCAATCTTGTGAGAAGGAAGATAGTAAACATGCAAAATTTGAAAATTGTTTTCTTGGCTGGTAATCTTGAAGTTTGAATGGTAGTTTGAATTGGGTAACTGTGGTTTTTGTGCATATTTTCAATTACATTACATGCGATAGTCTTCAGAACTTAGTCCATAATTGGATTACTCTATGCATCGAGGGTGGACGCTTCAGCTTGGTCTTGTAACCTATTGTAATGTTAAAGGGTAGGTAAACATGAGTTGCCGCATTCTTGATGAAGGTTTTATAAGTCTATATTCAAGTATAATCAATAGGGCAGGTTTCTATATTTCGGTGAATTGTATTTAAAGCATGAACTTCACAGGAAAGTTACACTTTTTGCAAAAATCCTCTTCTACAAACTGATAAAATCATTAGCTTTTAATTCTTTTGCAAAATATCATGCCACTAGTTTTAGTAATTTTGTTGGATGCGACAATCTAAACATCATCTTTTTTAAAACATGAACAATTACTTATTATTTAAAGTTGAAATCTTGAAATTTGTGAAAGTAGCACCAATTTTGTGAGAAGGAAGATTGTAAACGTGCTACTTCTGTAAATCATTACTTTTTTAACTCTAAGTTATTGCTTACGCGGCGAAAGATTGTCAAATTTAATGAGACATGTTAGCAGGAACAGTGACTATTTTTGAGGAGAACCTGAAGCTTTAATAAATTAAAAGTTTATGATCCTATCCATTACAAAAAAAGGTTTGTGCTAGAAGTGGCATTTTCGCAAAGTTTGTATCTTGTAGTCTATTTTGCCTGTTATTTTTTAGTAAATGTTGGACTTGTCTTCACTTGTTGTTTCGATAATGCCTATGTGTTTCTTGCACTTAGAACTTTTATGGCTGTTCTTATTGCAACTTTATTGCACTAACATCATAATTATTTTTACAGCTATCCAGAGGCTTCAGAAGAGGATGTAAAAAGATACGAGCGATCATTCAGAAAGCTACCATTTTCTCATAAGGTAATTCTTTTTATGCGGAAGTAAGATTCTTAAAGGATTTATTTTACCAGTCCTCCTTAATTCTATATTGGGCTATTATTTCCTCTATCTGATTTGCTCTTGCTGCAACTTCTCCGAGTATGACCTAATTGCATCATTTTTATCTTTAATATTTTCCTTCCTAGTGACATATGGGCGTGGACAGTCCACTTTCCATTTGGTTATATATCAATCATCTGGCTGTAATTCTATTTGCTGGTTGGAGTTCTGTTTCTCAATTCTATTTTCCTTTTGTTATTCATGTGTGTATGTGTGTGTGTCTTTATTTTAACTCAATCTATGTTTTCTGTTTTCAGGCATTGTTACCCCACTACCCTTCCAAGTTTCATTCATTGAGGAGGTGATTTGTTTCACTTGCTCTTGTCTGCATGTGTGTGTATTTGTGTGAACTATTAGCACAACCTGTCATTTTTCTCTCTAACGGTCGGTTGGCTACACACACAGAGACACACACGCGCGCACACACACACACAGACACACCCATACAGACAGACAGACACACATATACACACACACATATGCACACACACATGTATGCACATACACACGCATGTGCACATGCACGTATACACGCATACGCACACGCACACGCACACACAGACACACACACACATATGCACACGTACATGCACAAGCGCACACGTACGCGCACAAACACGCACGTGCGCGTGCGCGCGCGCACGCACACACACACACACACATGCACGCGCATGCACACGGGTTAAAGTCCGTGGAATAAATATACATTGCAAATAAGTTGTAGTTTAGTGATATCATTATTTAAAGGAATTCTTTATCTTATGCATATAGTCACACATAAAGACACACACGCACGCACGTGCGCGCACACCCGCACACACACACCTACGCACGCACGCAGGTGCACCCACATATACAGACACACACACACACACACACACACACACACACACACACAAGGCACATTAGATTCTTCTTATGCTCACATAGTACATATGTATCTCCCTGCATCCGAAGAAATAGGTTATCATGCTCTTAAACAAACTCCTTGGTTTGTCTGTCATGTATCCTAATTGCTTTTGCTTGGATTTTTGCAGGTGTATATCTATAAACTCTTATTTCATATTTAGCATGCTTCAGGTTAGTTGATTTTAGATGCATATGGAACTTGCTTATATTCTTATTTTATATGCTGCCTCTGGTTTTCTGGGTGTTCTATTGAGCATTAATCTTGTCTGATATTATATTACTGAGAAAACAAGTCATATCTAGTATGCCACATTAATAATTTTGTTGCAGGCATTTGATCCGCCTATAGATATGAGCCTGGATGTGGACAGCTGTGAGGACTCAAACCCTGAACAGCCACAGGCTCCAAACGAAAATCTCTTATCCAGAGAGGTGGATGGTTTCACTTGTCAGTCAGACTCAGCCTCTAGAAGAATGTCTTGTGCCAAAGCTGATGAAACCTTTCATGGAGAACGTAATAGTCCAAAGTGCAAGATGCTGGATCATATGATTAATAATGAGGTCTTTGCAAGATAGTGCAACATTTCGCATAGTGACTGCTACTCTTAGATTTGATTAATTTCATTTTCATAAAAAGTTTGACTTCTGTAGATAACAACAGGAGGTGCGAGCAGAAAGTTGCCACAACTCTACTATCAGAAGTTTTCCAAAAGACATGGGAAATAACAAAGTTGCAGTTGAATCCAGTGGAAATGATGCTATCGATTTCAATGAAAATGTATTGTTCCGTTTAGCTTGTTTTACTTTAAATGGAAAAAAAGATTGTTGATGATTATACTTTCTTCCTTTTTTTTAACCATTAATGAGTTGATGGGCATCATGCATCTTAACCTTGTTGTAAATCTTGATTGTATGCCCTCCATTTACTCACATTAGTTTCAAGTTCAAAATTCAATTGATCCTGTCTCTGCCAATGAAAAGGTTAGAACTCTTTATGGTACTATATGAAGGCAATTGAAGGAATGGTAACAACTTCTTATGTTTTAAGAAAATGCACTCGTCCAAGCTTATATGTGAAATATAAGAGAAGGTACTTGCACCCTTAGACATGTATAAATACTCATCTGATGTATAATAGTCATTTACTTATGGTGAGAAATTTTGGATATTGATTAATGATTCAAACTTTCATTTCTTTATTTTGTTAAGCATTCTGGAAGTGGCCACCATAACATAATTAAGGTCACCTTAAGCTATTGCTTGTAGGTGTAGCCAAACAAATTGACCTTTTGATTGATCAAATATAAAGTAAATTCCTATCAAGCTGTGGTCACCCGTGACACAGATGCGAGTGGAAAATTCTTAACATATCAGAATTAGTCTGTGTCAATTTTTGTTGCTTTCAGGGTGACTAGGATCTCTTAATATCAAATACGTGTGGAACACTTATATTTTTGTTTTCTCATTTCTTTTCTGAGCAACACATGTTTTTCAACTTTATCTAATTTTCCTTTCCAATTTTCATTTTCTCATGTTTGTCAGGCCTGCTCATCAGCCCATGATTGGTTAGATCCATCACTTCAATTGAATGTTCCTTTGGTTGATGTTGATAAGGTATATTTTTTTCATTTTGCTGAAATACAATGAATATTGCTGAAATTAGTGGGCTGTGGTTTTCCTAATTAAGAGTTTTCTCAATAAGATTCGATGTACTCACATGACTAGAAAAGTAATTCTGCACGGTGTGTTATGCTTTTCCGTCATAGTTGCATATCTAGGATTTAGAATTATTTTCCTCTGGAACAAGTTATCGATGGGAATTTGAAACGGATATCTACATACAAACAATTTTTAAAAATAAAAGGCAATGAATGACTAATTTAATTGTTGGTTTGAGATACTGACAATCAAATGCATGATTAAGTTGTGAATTGCTGGTGAACTCATTGATTTCATTTAAGAAATAACGAACTCAAGAGCATCTACAGTTACATGCTGTGAACCATGAGATCTCCAGTTGTATTTCTCCAATAAAATATATATGAAATTGCTTGGAAGCTCACCAGTTTTCTTTCTGTACTTCAGTAATTATTGTATCTAGATGATGTGATTTTATAGAATGTCCGTGCATGTGTAGATGTACAAATGTGTCTATAGAGCTTGTGATGATTCTTCGTGCTTTTTACTTTGCTAGGTTCGCTGTATTGTACGAAATATAGTAAGAGACTGGGCTGCAGAGGTAATAGCGCATCACTTCTGAATTTTCAGTTTCAAGCGTAGGATAACTTTGGTAAACTTTATCTGTTATTGACTGTAACACAGGGAAAAAAAGAACGTGATCAATGCTACAAGCCTATTCTTGAAGAGCTTAATTCTTTATTCCCCAATCGCTCTAGAGAAAGGTACTCTATATTGTGGCCTTAAATTTCAATTTTAGGGCCACGTCTCTTTTTGAATAGTAATAGCATTTAGATTTTTCATTGTTGGTTTCCTACAGGAATCATAGTTCTTATATACCCTCGAATTCTATTGAACAGCCCTCCTATGTGTTTAGTTCCTGGTGCTGGACTTGGAAGATTGGCCTTGGAGATATCATGTTTGGGTATGTAAATTTGATGCCTTGTTTCAGATTTTACCAATCTGAAGTTTTGTTCATTCGGTGGTTATCTATTTCTAAACAGGTTTTGTCAGCCAGGGAAATGAATTTTCATACTATATGATGATATGCTCAAGTTTTATTCTTAACCGGTAAGAACTGTGCTTTCGGCCATTGTCTTTAAATTTCCACTGCATATGCATTCTTTTACAGGTAGGTGAGATCTAATTGGTGGCAAGTTGATCTCTATTTTACGTTGACTACTTTGATTGTGTTAGCGCACAAGTTGTTGGGGAATGGACTATATATCCTTGGATCCATAGCAATTGTAACTCGCTTTCAGATAGTGATCAACTTCGTCCAGTTTCAATACCTGACATTCATCCAGCAAGGTATTTTCACATGTTATACTTGTTTTCATCACCTTTTCAACTGCAAATGCTTTACAGGTTGTCCAACTGACATAGTCTCTCTTCATGTTCTTATCCTTAATTTTTGAGTGACTTTTATCACAAGCAGTGCTGGGATAACTGAAGGCTTTTCTATGTGTGGTGGTGACTTTGTTGAAGTCTATAGTGAGCCAAGTCAAGTTGGTAAGAGAAGTTGTTCATCCTTGAATCTTGTATTCTTGTTTCTTCAAACTGTGGGAATAATCATTGAAACGTGGTCTGTATTTGTAGGCTGTTAGGTGATATTCTCGTATGTTTCTGGTATGATCATAGATAATGGTATGGTCTTATAAAATAGGCATGATGATCTCAATTTCTTATATTGCGAACTCAACTTACCATAACATTGATGCTACAGGTGCTTTTAACCCATTCTACTCAGTCCTTATGTAGGGAGTTTGTGTTGAATGCAGGAGTTTGGGATGCAGTTGTGACATGCTTTTTCATTGATACTGCACACAATATAGTGGAATACATTGAAATCATATCCAGGATTCTGAAAGATGGGGGAGTAAGTTTGGTTTGTTGAGTTTGTACTATTAATCCTCCATATCTTTTGCATTGGATTTAGTCTAGTCAACTTGGTTGTACGACAGGCGTGGATAAATTTGGGACCTTTACTGTATCATTTTGCTGAAATATATGGCCAAGAAGATGTAACCTTCGATGGCCTTTACATGCAAATTACCTAGATCTTTTTACACAGTTGATCACGCTAGCCCTTTTTTTTTATACTGATGTTTGTTTATAAATTATTTCAATTTAGGACATGTCAATTGAATTGAGCTTGGAAGATGTAAAAAGAGTTGCGTTGCATTTTGGGTTTCAGTTCGAGGTACGTCTTTGGACTCCTTACTACCTTTCTTTTCCGCTTGTAATTATGATATGTCATAAAAACTTGAGACTTCATGATTTGCAGAAGGAAAGAACAATTGAGACAACTTACACAACAAATCCTCGATCAATGATGCAGGTAAGCTTCTATAGTTGTGACATTGCACATTATGTCATTTGATGCACTCTTCTTGTGCTCCAAGCTAATGGTTGAGCTTTAACCAAAATATCTAACCCAAAAGTGATAATTGTTATACCAAAGCGGACATTTGAGAATTTAAATTACAAAAGTTTGCTTTTAAAGATGATACTACAAGAAAATCTGGTTAGACTTAAGTTAGAGTTGCATTTTTTATTTTTTCATTCAATATGTACTTAGCAGGCTCAGTGTCTACGCCATATTAAACAGCAAGATTAAGCCTTCTATTTTTGCTCTCTTAAAGGTGCTCTCACTTGCAGCCTGCAGTTTGTCTAGGGCTGTTTTGATTACATATTGTTCTATCTAATTAGCTTTCAACTATGACACATCTGGAATTTGCTTTGAGAAATTGTAACTTGTGGCCTTTTGCAGAATCGGTACTTCACTGCATTTTGGACAGCAAGAAAGAAACCAGCAGCTGCAGCGAAACATTCTACAGAATAACTACTCACCCTTGTAGCATAAGAATGTTAAAGAGCATGAATATATCTATGAATCAGTGTTGGTATATTTGTGGATAGTTATTCCTTCATGTGGATTAAAATTAATGGATTGGTTCTTTTTGAGATGGCAAGGCTTTTGGTTTGCCAGGTTTACTCGGTTGTATAAAAACTTATGGTGAGTGTTGGTGTTATTAGAATTTTGTTTATGCCATATAGTGGAAAAAGAAGTTATGAGAACGGAAAAAGTATGCTCTGTATGTTCTTTTAGGTTATAATCTCTGATTCTGATTGCCTGATTTCTCCTTTTCATGCATGTTTCTACGGTCTTTTGCCTGATGTCAGCGTCATAATTTTGTAACTGGGGTTGTTATACTTGGAGATACTTTGATATTCTGCATAATTAATTATTTTATGGTTTCTTGCAGAAAGTGACAAAGTTCTCTTTCTTTTTGTTTTGATGTTTCAGTTAGAGAACATTTTTTAAATACTAAAATACCAGCTTCCTTTGCATGGCAGCCATAACTTCAACTTCTGATGGTATTGAGCCGTGCAAATAACCTTCTTCCTCTTGAACAAACTAACCACTTTTCGGCCCACCATTATGTCCTCCAACCTTATTACATACGTACTCTACTCTTCCAATCTGCATTTGTTTTATAGCATTACTCCACCATGAAAACCAGCATAAATGTCATTGTTGCCTTTATGGTACTTCTGCTGGTAGCAGCAGAACTGGCCACGGGTTATACAGAAGGAGCCCGGTTCACACTGAACTCCGGCCATCTTGGTCCAGATGTGTTTGAATGTGGTAGAGTAGCTGTGTGTTTCAGAAAGTGCTACACTTACTTGAAAGGTTCTGAAAGCAGGCCATTGGTGTCATGCTGCAACTCAGTTAAGGTGATTCTGGGAATGGCTGCCAGCACGTAAGGCAAACCTCTGGGTTGCAAGTGCTTCAAGGAGGCAAATTATTACTTCTGACAATCTGAAGGTTAATGCCATTTCTGAACTTGCCGAGGAGTGTCACATTGGTTCTGCTCCATCTAACTGCGGCAGCTGACTTTCTAATACATATTTTACTGACAAAAGTGGACGACTCCTCTTTCAAATGAGGGATTCATAGTTATAGCTCACAGTCTGCATATTAGTATTAAGTAATGAACAAAAGAGATTGAATAAACATGAAGCTCTCCCTAATGTCTCTTCACTTTAAACATCTTTCCTCCATTTACAGCTTGCAGTCTTGACAATCTATGTTTCCGAACTTCCAGTTTATTTACATCATGTTAATGCAGACTCTCCAACAATCACCTCACCGTTGCATTAGTTTCAACTTTAAAATACAACAAATCCAAGCTCACTTAGTAGTGGTATGAAAACAAATTTGTTACATGGTGTAAAACTGGAGTTAATCTAGTTTCCCCAAGTTCCTTGTTAAAACGTCCTTTGACCTAATGGCGTACGACAGGTTTTTGCATGATAATCACAACCTTCATATACTTCCAGCCCTGACTGGCTTAGTTGATCTTCACTAAAACATGCACATCGCTTGGTCATCTTCCCTTTCAGGGCAAGTTCTACAGCTCGCTGAACTAACCTTGGAAATCCATTGTCACACCAGACCTAGCACCAGCATTAAAGCTTAACATAAATTAACATCACAAGAATGGCAATGTATACCTTCAAAGAGATGTGATTATCCAAAGAATGGCAATGTTTTAGAGAAATACAACAATTTTCGGAGAGTCAACCACACTCCTCAAAACTAGTCATGACTATAAAGCTTGGATATTGCGATTTAACAAACCACAAGTTTAAAATTGGTTCCACCATACAAAATTTTCTAATTATGATTCTGAGTTTCTTGACATGTGAAATTTTGTACTAAAGGAGTAAGTGCATGCCTGAACTTCTGGATTAGATGATTGCCTGTAGAGCTACATAAGACCCTCTACAAATGCTTCAATACTTGTTAATAATTTCAGAATCTATGGACTATAGTTCATAAGGAATATCAACAGAACAATTCTGCGACACAAACCAACCTGAAAATTATAAACCTGAAGACATCTTTCATTGCTCTGAATAATTTTTCGAAAACCAATATTGAATATCTTTTATTTTCTTTCTTCAAGTTTATACGAATTTTTTTTGCTCAGTAACTGTATTTCAGTTTGCATCAGCATTATGATAGAAATTCATGTGGAACGCTCTAAAATAAGCAAGGTTTTAATTTTCAAAGAGAAGCATACCTCTCCACCCTCATTCTGACTCCATGTTGCATTGCAACTAGGTTGTTTGGCTTCTTCAACTTTCTGTTTCTCCAAGAGTTGAGCACCTCTTAAAGCCTTTGCTTCTGCTCCTTTTAAAGATTTGGTAGGATTTCCTTCACTATCGTAATAACGACCAACCAGTTTACCAACAAATCTGACAATTAGTAATTAAAGATTGAGAAAAAACCAAAATATTGGTCTCATTCATACAATTTGTATCTTCGACAAATAATCACGCGATCCTAGAAGTCACTGTGTGTTAGGATAATTCTGACAAAAAACTTGAAAAATATTGATACAGAGTGCTGACTTCGGTAAAGGTACAAGGGGACATATTGTAGATTATCACAGGGTTCCATATATGATAATTAAACTCCTCCCATTTCCAAAACAGATAAATGCAAAAGACATGTTCAGAAC
>JAOSBP010000204.1:1369561-1386369 GCA_027563825.1 Erythroxylum mucronatum
GACCCACCTGGTTTAACGTATTCCAGGCATCCTGCCATGGTTGTGAACATTTTATTACAGTCTACACCAGCTTTGACGGTAATAAAAGAAGTTGTAATCGACAGGAACATTAGAACCAAGCAAACCAACTTCTTGTTGACACAATCCATTATGTATCCTGAACGTAGGAAAAGGGTGAGGATTTTTAGTTGCTTGGTAGCGCTTGGAATTGGAAATGAAAGTGAAGTTAACAAGCAAAAGAGAGGTCTTTATATAGATAAACACTAGACCGTATGTGATATCAATGATTTAAAATTAGATTAAAAATTATACTGATAAGATAAAAACTTTAATGTTTAAAAGTTTAAGTAATATCAGACCATCATAAATTTATATATACTAAATATTAAACAAATTTGAACAATTTGTATTAGGATTAAAAAATAAACGATCCTTATGTATCGTAAAAGTTGAAGTTTAATCGATTAGTTAAATAAAACCGATCAATTAATTAATAAATTGATCAGTTCTTAATAATAAAAATTATTAATATAAACCAAACTGAAAATTAAAAGTTAAATTAAAAAATTAGTTAGTCTAAATTTTTGCGATTGAACCAATCAAACTAATTCAATTTTTTGATCATCGGCTAGCTTCATCTAGTATTCGTCAGTACCACTCTAAAATTTTCTAAATTTTATCGCTTTGGCTTAAATGTTTTTTGTTCAAAATGACAACAGTTTGAATGTTGAAATTAGGAAAAATGTTACAACTGTGCAAGACTACAATGGATTCTCCTCCAATGCTCCACTTTCTCTGAAGCATTCGCCTAAAGTTTCTTTGTTTAAAACGTCCTGTTTAGTTTTCTAAACAGCTTTCTACAGTTCGCAAACCTTTGAACTCTTCAGTCTTTCGTGTCTCCTGGCTTCTAAATTTTTTTAAGTATATAGAGTAATAAGTGGCTAGAAAGTTCACCTCAATCTGATTTTTTTGGCATAAAGTTTTTATGCTTTCTATAATATCATGTACTTAAAATATAGGTTAAAATCCCCTATCTGATCAAGATTTTGCAGTCATTACTTGATGATATATATATACATACATACATACACATATATATATATATATATATGTACACACCTGAGAGAAGGCATAGACTTCCTCTATAATTTAAGAAATCATAGAAAAAAAATCTCTATTCTTTAAAATTCTCGGAAAATCTTCTTTTAGTTTTCAACTTTTTGAAAAGAAAACCCTTTTTCTTGATCTTCAATTAATAATGACGAAACACATGCAAAATGAACATCAAACATGGACTAATCGAATATTACTAATATAATAACCAAAATCAACTTTTAAACTTGACTCTCAAATGTGAATTTAAGAATTAGATTGAATCGTTATGAAATAATATTTTATTAGTTCAAAAGTAATCTTCAACACGTGTCTTTCAATGTTGTTTTTTAGGCAAAGTCTAAAAAAGGGAATTTTCTGGAAAAATGAAAGTTAGGAAGAGTTTTTCTTTAAATTTTAAAGATTAGGAAATTTTTCTAAAGTTTCTTAAATTATAAGAAATTTCTATATACTCATACCTAAAGCTAATAATGTATATTTGGTATCTAAACATTAAGCTTAATTTCATTTTAGTTATTTTCCTTAGACTTAGATAAATTTCGATTGAAATCCTGAATGTAAATATAGTTCATATTTGGTCACAAAATCAATACTTGCAATTGATGTCAAATCCCAACAAATGGTCAGTACTTGGTCCGACCAGAAGAAAGAGCTAGTGAATCGAGATTATATACATGTCATAAGAAGATTAACTACATATTTACTCTGCTTATAATTTGATTAAATATAAACTTATGTGCAAAAAACAAAATGAAAAATGAAAGATTGCTGAATTGAAGTTCATCAGTTTCTTTGATCTATTCCACATTTTGTCTCCTTTTTTCTAAAACCGATTATTTCTTCTGGGGGCTTGAGCTATACATCTGATGTGAACTCTTGTCCTGACGCATACGTAATTATTCTATATAAACCTCATTCCTTGTGCCCTCTCAACTCACTTACCTTCAAACTTCCAAGCATTGCCAAAACCTCCTTCCGTAAGTTTCCAGGAAGTGTCTCAAATTGTGAGGATCGATATGGCTTTCATGAAGCTGCTTGGAATGTTTGTAGTGTGCATGGTGCTAGCTGACATTATTGTTAGTGATGTCCAAGCACAAATAGACTGCAATTCAGTGGAAACTAAACTCTTACCATGCCTCTACTACCTCAAGAATGGAGGAACTCCCTCAGGACCTTGTTGCGATGGAGTTAACTCCGTAAACAACGCCGCGACTACCACCGCTAATCGCCAACAGACTTGCCGGTGTCTGAAAGCTGCTGCCGGGAAATTCCCTGGAATCAATCTGAACAACGTAGCTTCACTTCCTAAAAGTTGTGGTGTTCCAATTCCTTTCCATATCAGTGCCTCCACTGACTGTAGCAAGTATGCGTCCTTGAAGTGCACAATTTTTTTTCATTTAAATTTAAAATTTTAAATTTGATTTATTTTAATAATTATTTTTATTAAAAATGATAAATTTATTCATTAATCAGTTTTTATAAATTAATTAATTTTTATTTAACAATTTTCTTAAAATTTAACTTTGTCTTTAAACTTCAACATATTCAATAATAAGAATAACCTATTTCTTCAATTATATTTCAATTTTTAAAATTTTATTTGATTTTTATTATATAGCAATTTTTATGAAGATTTAATATCGGTTAAATTTTTAAATCTTAAGTATCTTATTTTGTCAGTTTAACTTTCGATTCGATCGATCCGACTCAAATTACATATTTTCTACAAATGTTTAAGCACCTAGAATTATATTTCCGATCAGTCAGTTTATCTAAAATGTTAATTTGTTGCTTGTGTTGCAGAGTGAACTGAACCTGACAGAACCGGCGATTTCTCGATTCCCTGACGACACTGTTTCCGGGATGTTGGCATTCACTTTCCCGAATCAACTCTTCTTGATTGCCCCAAAGTGTTTACGAGGGCTTCTCCGTTTTCTTGTACTATGATATGTATTATCTGAGTGTGCTTTATGTTGTGTTACAAAATAAACTTAACATAATAAAAAATGATATCTTCCCAGTTTGTGTTCTTATCAAACTTTTCTTTGTGATTTTATTTATTTTAAAAATAATCTTTGTCGTTACTTTGTCTTAAAATTTGGTAGATCCGAATAACGACCTAACCTGATAAGCTCGTGGAGCAACTCGAATTGGAGAAAAATAAAATCTACCCAACACTGATTTTGAGGGGGTGCGGGGCGGCAAAGTCCCCCATGGTATGGACATTTTCGGTTAGGCCGATTTGGTTTGGGACACACAATAAAACCGAGATATATTGGATTCTATTGTATCGTTTTCTTTATAGTGAAATTCTCTTTCTGCTTTTGCTCGAAGACGTAAGCATCATTGGCCGAACCTCGCTAAATCTTTGTATCTTTTCTCTTTATTTTCGGTGCTTTGTTGATTGTGTGCATGATTATTATTGCGATTTGTCCAACAATTTTATTATTCGGAATTATTCAAAAACAGTTTATAAAATTAAAAACATTTTAAAAACTTTTTATTAATTTTAATCATTTGATTAACTTAATGAAAGCCTTTTTCTACTATGTGAGATTATTACTTGGATTAGAATGGACTTGAATTTTGATATGATCAAGTTGGATCGACCATATAAACTTCATCTCACGAGTAAGAGTATGTCATGTAATAATTTTAAATTTTTCTAATATTATAAAATATTTTTAAGTATTTTAAAATAATAAAAGTAAATTTTTAAATAAATTAATCTACTAAGCATCGACAATGATGAATTATACTTAATTTTGTATTTTCTTGTTAAAACAATTATTTTATGATATTTATCACACTAATGATCTTATTCTCCTTCTTCGTCTTCTTCTGTTGATCTATCAAGTATCCTTTTACTAGCTTTGATTACCTGGAATGTACAAATACATAGATGTCATTAAATTACAAATTATTTCACCAGGAAAAGAAAGAAAAGAAATTGATATTAGACCCCAAGGATGGTAAAAAAAAAAAAAAAAAACCAAGTCTATTTTTAGTAAGTGATCGTTTCACTACAATAGTTTAAGCTGTTATATGAAGCCAATTTAATTAGTTTTATATATTCACTAACACACTCCCTCAATGTGCTGAATAATAGGTGGATGGTAGGATTTGAACTTACGACCACTTAATTACAAAGGCTTTAATATCATGTTAAATGATCATTTTATCACAGTAGCTTAGGCTGTCGTGTGAGACTAACTTAATTCGTTTTATATATTCACTAATAATTCTAGTTGATTGAGTTTCACATCAAACTCGAATTCTTTTTTAATTTTAAACCTGTAACTGGAGCCTCAAACTCAATTAACCTTAGAATCAGGTTTGAACTTGATATAAAATTTTAGGTCAGGCTCGATGCTAAATGAATACGAATTCAATCCTACCTATTGTCATCTTTGATTAGACCCAATTTCAGAACAATACCTGTTTTTCCCAATCAATGGAGAGTGTGACGAGAGACAGAAGGGATGATTGCACCAATGAGCCAGCAACTATACCAAGCCACAGGCCTTTCACTCTTAAATGTGCTACAAGCACAAGTACAACAGCCACTGGCAATCCAACTAAATAAAATGCAAAGAGATTGATATATGCTCCTATGCCTTGCCATCCACATCCTCTCGCAATGCCTGCTTATGCATATCAACTAATGTTTTAAAAATTGAATAGGAAGTTAAACCGATAAGGTAAAAGATTTAAGATTTAAAAGATTCAACTGATGTTAGAACGTTATAAAATATGTTAAAGATTGAATAAAATTAAAGAATTTAAAATATAATTATCCCTACTAAAAAGAATTTAAAGTTTAATTGAAAAAAAGATGATAATTTATTTATTTATTTTAGTTTATAGAAACTTATTAATTTATAAAATTAATCGATTAATTAATAAACTGATCAATTTTTAATAATAAGAATTATTAAAATAAATCGAACCGAAAATTTAAAAATCAAACCAAAAAAGACGATTCAGGGTTTTAACGATTAAACTGATTGAACTGGTTGAGTTTTTTAATCATTGTCAATTATGCCCCCACATTTTAATAATAGAGGCAGCTAAATTGGACCGAACCTGGTTGGACTAGTATAAAATTGGACGGTTCAAGGTTTTTAGGGTTGAATAGGCTAAACCGGTCAAGTTTTTTAATCATTGCTTTTTTCAGAAATAAATATGAAAAAAAAAATAAAAAAGGAAGCAAAGGTCACTAACCAGACAATATAGCCTGAAAGCTGTCCATGAAAAGTGAGATACAAATGATGGGAGTGATTGTTGCAAGAAGCTCCACAACATGCTTGTCATTGCTATAAGCATAACCCACAAATTGCCTGCAGAAGAAAAGAATGGTACTTGCAATGGCTGCTTCTGTACCAGCAAGGCAAACTGCAACCACGACCACCATTCGAGCAAATTGAGGATTCCCAGCTCCTAGCTCATTGGAGACCCTGGTACTGTTGATTCACAAACATAGGAATTGCTCATGTAATGCAAGCAAATAGGGTTTCATTGGATGAATCTAATGTTTGTGTTGAAAGAGAAGTAGACCTTGCAGCTGCTCCAAATCCATATGGTATTGTGAAGTGCAATGTGGAGATTGTAAGGCCTATAGAAAACACTGAAGTCTCCAGCTCAGGATTTGGCAAAATCCCAGATACCACTGTGAGTACCTCCATTGACCACCATTTCAGACTAGGCTTAATGAATCATGATTAATACAGGAAAGAAAGAGAGTAATAAAATTTGTATGATGTTTGAATAGTTTGATGCTAGGAATTGGAATGAACCTTTCTTTTTCTTTTTTTTGGTCTAATTCATGATTCGGGATCAAATTTAATCAAACGATATTGTTTTGTAAACTTAAGAAAACGACATTGTTTTTGTCAATTTCAAGTTTTTCATGTTGCTTCACTTCTTCAACAAAATGATGTCAAAATTTTGACTTCAAAAATTTATTTGTAGTTCACCTATAGTTTCGGTTATATGTCTCTCTTTGCTGTCAACTTCTGTTAGAAATCCTAATTGCAAAATTTCAAAACGACGTCGTGTAGTGTCACGTAATAAAAATAACATCATTTTAAAGTGTGCAATTAGATTTTTTTTTTCAGAAATTAATGGTTTCCAACAAATTTAACCCTATTTATTATATAATTAAGAAGGAGCTAAGGCGTGTGTAATTACCAAATCATCAAAGCAGAAGGGACTCCAAAGCGATAGAACTTGCCAACACTCCTGAAAGCTTGTCTAGAAAATGGTGCTCTGGTTTTTGCACAGCTTGAAGAGTACTTCACGTAGAGTCCAAGCAATGCTACATTCAACCAAGTTGACAAACCGAAGGCTAAAGCTGCTCCTGTCTCTCCTAATTTAATCTCATATACCAAAGTCCAACAGGCTGTTACATGAAAGAAGAGAATGGATATGGTACTGAGAAGCATTGGAAGAGTCAAGCTTTGTGTTTGGAGGAAACGAGTAAGAGGTTTAAGAACTGCAGTTCCAAACAATGCAGGGATTAACCAGACTGAGTACTTGCGAGCTTGGTAAGCGATTAATGGATCTTGGCCTGTGAGAATTAGTATTCTGTCCATGAGAATCCATAGAAGACAGATTGGAGGACAAATGATGAGCAGAGAGATGATGGCACTGTAAGTGAAAGTTCCAAGCTTTTGATACTCTCCAGCTCCATAAGCTTGTCCACATAAAGTTTCCAATCCACCAGCCATCCCTGACCGTTGGAGAACTCAATTATAAGAAATATGACTAGAATTACAGCAAATCACGTTGAAAGTTCGGGTTAGAACTGCAATATTACGACTGCAATCATGATCATGTATGCATATTAACTAATGGATGGTCTGAAGCACACTAGCAGTTACACAAGGAGGGGGGCATAGTAGTACTGACCATAAGGCTAAATCCAGTGATATTGGTGAGAGAGGTGGCAATGGCAACACTAGAGAGAGCAAGTGGATTGAGATGTCCTACAATCACCATAGACGTAATTGGAAGCAGATACTGCAACACTGAAACTCCTACCATTGGAGCTGCTAAGCAGCTTGTCTTCCTTAGCTCTTCTACAAACACACCCCATGACACTTCCCATTTCCTTTCTGTCCCCTCAACAACTTCTTCCATGACTCTTTTAACAATTCTTGAAAAAATAAAAATCCAAAACTATGTCTTTCCTTCTCTTTAAAGCCTACAAGTAATAAGATGGAATGTCATTGTAGTTTGTCCACTTCCATGAGAACGTTGGACTCTTAATCAGCCAAGTTTACGCATTAAATATTTTTTTTATCTTAGTATATTGATGTTCTTAGTTGGCTTGAATACTATGGTGTTGTTAGAAAGATTTCAACCTATTTCTTTATTAGATTCATTTAATTCCAAGGAAATCTAAATTAGGATATGAACCCTTATTATATAAAACAAAATATTAAAAAAATCATTCAAGTTACATTTAATTAAAAAAATGAGGAAGTTAATACAATATTATTGTTTATGGTTCAGTCTGATTCTGCTGTGGCTGAATGTCGGTGTTTGGATCCGTGATCTGTACGACTTTGGCTGTAGAATACCTGCAAAACAGATAAAGGCACGTCGGGGGTTGGTTCCCGGAAGGCCTCTCCGACGCTCAACTCAGTCTTTTTGAGAGGAAATTAGTCGCAGAGAACAGAGAAAAAGCTAGGGTTATGTTGTTGTTGTACCTGTATCACGGTAGAATAGTACCTTATATATGGAATAGACGTTAGGTTTTAGGTCTTTACGTAGATCTTTGTGTTTACATGGGAGTCGAACACCTGATGGGCCGAATGGGCCGTGGACGTGTGGAGATGGGCCTGGGCCTAGCGCAGCCGACCCAACCACAAAGAAAAGAATCTTCTGGAGAGATGAGTGAGTGAACAAAGAGAGAAATGGAGCTCCAGCAGAGTGAGTGTAAGACATCATTGTAGAAAGAGATCATGGTAAAAGCTTAGCCCCAAACTTTATTCTAGTTATTTACCAAAAAAAGGTTTATTCTAGTTTGCTAGAAAAAAAGTAATGATGATGCCCCTTTCGTCTGATGTCGTTTTACTTACTCTCAGGCCCTTTTCTTGGAAGTGTTCACTACGCGCATGATTAAACGACCAACCCAACCCGCCTAATTGATAGTAAAAGGTGAACTGCCCTTTTGGACTTTTGTGAGAAACTTTTGGTCAATCCTTTACGGTTCAGGATAGTCATGTAACTCTTGAAATTATGTTTAAGAGTTTTTAATAGTTAACGATTTTTATTTATGAACATATCAATATTAGTATTAGGTTGTATTATAGTGCAATATTATATTAATATCAATTAATATTGAGTATTATTTTAAATAATTTTTTAAAATTATTAAATAGTTTTAAAATTTTAAAATTATAAAATATTTTCTCAATATATTTAATTTTATATCAATTTTATCATATATTAAGTTTACTTTTCACATAAACATTAACCACAATTAATATACAAAGATCGTTTAATTATCATACAAATATAAAATTAAGGATAATACCAAGTACTTAAAATGTTATAATTTTATCTTATAACAAAAAAATAATTATATTAATACATCAAATAGAAAGAATATTACAATTGTATAACTATATAAGTATTACAACAAGAGTTTATACTGAGGAATACAACTTACTAAAAGTGAAACATGAAACAAAAATATTTAAGTTAAAAGTTTTATATTTATATTGTTAATATAAAATTTAACACATGCATCAAATAAAAGTGAAATTAAAATAAATGAATAAATGAAAATATGGAACTTCATTAAATTGAATATCTGCTCAAATCTCATTGACTATAATTCTCATTTGATACAAAATCTTTATCATTGAGAGGAGTTTCATCATCACCTTCATTCAAATTCATTACATCAAATGACATGTCATTACTTTCTCATATGTGATTATCTTCCAAGCCACTCTTGTATATTAAACTCGGTTTTCCAAAAAACCAATAAGTTAAACGATCGATATGATTAAGGAAAATTGGATCTACAAAACTAATTATTCTATTAAGAGTCATAGTAAACAAATAAAATTAAGCTATTAAGAAATTACATGACATTATATTCAAGTTAATAATGATAAATGATAATAACATATATTTCTCAAAGCTTTAAATTGTATCAAACAAAAACAAGTCGTTCAATCTTTTGTGTTCCAACCTATTTCTTTTTTTAAAATGGATAGATTCAAGTGTGTTTTAGTTCCTTTCATACCTTTTTGCAGTCACACATTGACTCAGAATTTGAGTTACAAACTTTTGTAATGAATTGGTATCACCAAGCAATTGTAAGACAACAAAAGTAATATTTTAAATAAAATAAAGTAATAATTAATTTCCAACAAGTAACAAAAGCCAAAAAATATATATACTTGGATTAAGTTTGTCTCTTTGATGAATAGCAATGGCCATCTCAAAATCACTAGAAACATCTTTATTATAAGATTAGGAGATCTTGCATCATCTTATGGACAACAGTTATTATAATAGTTAATAACATTTCCCTATTAACTTTAGTTTTCCCTATTAACTTTAGTTGTCTTTGTAAGACTTGATCTAAAATAAACAATAGAGTTCAAAAATGTCTCTGCTGCAAACAATGAAGAATAAAGTTGTCTTTTCATCTCTCATTGATGACTGAAAAAAATGGTACAAAGAAGACTCATTTTTTAGATTGGCTTTGATTGCTTCTTTCACCCTCTCAATAATAAAAAATTACTCATTATTGCTATCTCAACATTATCAGCCAGATGAAGTAACCTCACTAAGGGCTCATAAAATTAGATGACAAATTGACATTGTGACCAAAATTCATGATCTTTAAGTATAACTCTAGAAACCTCCAATTTAGCATTAGACCTAGCATGCTGAGATGCAACTCACTTATCACTTCTAAATATTTGTCTTAACTCCTTTTTAATCGAAACAAAACACTAAAGTGATAAAATATTTAGCTGCAAATCCTGTAATAGCAAGACTACACAAACTCCTATTATTAGTGAAATCATTTCTCATTAAATTCAATAACATTGCATAATTATAGATGAACTTGGTCACTTTTCTTACTTTTTGCATATTCTCATCTATGATAGGAAAATATATAACATCTCTTATATTTTCTAACATCAAGTCAATATAATATGCAACATAATGAGTCCAATAAAGTATTTATAACTGCTTTTCAATCTTCTTCCAGTTGTTTTATAAGCAGAATCATTATCAATAATGAACTGAACAATATTTTCTAGCCCAACTTCATTAAATATCTAGAACAGTGTGTCAACATTTTTAACAAAGCCAAATGCACCAATAAACTTCAAAAAGAATGTTTCCTTTACATAATAAATTAAAAACATTGAAAATAGACTCATGTTTTCTATTTGTCTAATCATCACATATGATTGAACACTCGTATGGAGCCCAAGTCTTTTTTCTTTCATCCAAACAATTGTTTATTTCATAAATAGAGCTACTTAGATGTTTATCTTTGTAGTCAACAATTGAAGGAACCTTGTATCCTTGATTGTAAAAGGCAATAGCATCCACCATAACTGATAATAATAAAATTTGGTAACATTGAATGTTATACTTGAATCATACCACCATCTAGCCATTGTCATATCCACATTATGAGCCACTTCTTTAAATTGTAAGGCACTGTGGATTGAAAGTTGAGTTTTATGAGTTGTTCTAGGTGTAAAAAAGTTAGACACGTGTCTTTTTTTTCTCCTAACATCAGGTACAACATTCCCTTCTTATTGGGTAGGAATACTACCACCTTTAAAATCCTCACTATCATCTTGACCACTGCAAAAGGAACTTATACTAACAATTTTGTAGTTTAGTCTTTGCCTTCTATCTTTCTCATGCCAATACTCTTTAAGTAAAATTTTCATTTGTCATTTTACGTCATGGCTCACTTACTTACAAGTCTTTACATAATCTTTAATTTTAGCTAAATGCTTTTTTAATCTTGTGATTCCCCTACCTTTCAAATATTTGTTATAATATAAACAAATGATATGGTTCTTTATTCGAGAAACCAATCTAACATTAGCCAAAGTTGGATCAACAAACCTTCCTAAAGTGGCTGAATTATCATAAATATTTAAAATTCCTTCTATTTATCTACAAAAAATAAATGAAAATAACTTAATAACTTCATATCAAAATAAAGTTATGTAAAATAATAGGAAGAATTAGAGGAACAATATTTTCTTAACAATCATATGATATACAAATGCAAATGAACTTTATGAAATTATATAAATGATTCCTTAATAGAATTTGGTGCTTAAGCACATTTTATCCAAGAAATTCTCATAGTGTTTTATTACATAAACTCAACACTGTAACTCATTTTGTATGAGTACAATTCAATAATGAAGTAATAAGTATGACTCATTTCATAAGATTACATATTCAGCCATAAAGTCATAACTATAACTCAATTTGTATGATTATATAATTTATCCATAAATTCATAAATGTGTTATTTTGTATAATTACATAATTCAGCCATAAAGACATAATTATAACTCAATTTGTATGATTAAATATTTCAACTATAAATTTACAACTATAACTCATTTTATATGATTACATAATTCAACCATAAATTTGCAATTATAACATATTTTGTGTGATCACATAACTCAGACATAAATTCACAATAATAACTCATTTTGTATGATTAGATAATTCAACCATAAATTCATAAATATTACTCATCTTGTATGATTACATAATTTAACCATAAACACAACCATAATCCATTTTGTATGATTACATAATTCAAACATAAATTTAGAATTATAACTCATTTATGTAATTACATAACCCAAATATAAACTCACAATTATAATTCATTTTGTATGGTTGCATAATTCAACCTTAAAATCATAATTATAACTCATTTTGTACAGTTACATAATACAACCATAAATATAACATTTTTTGTATAATTACAAAATTTAACCATAAATTCTCAACTATGACCCTTTTGTGCAATTACCTAACTCTCACAATTATAACTTATTTTGTATAATTATACAATTCAACCACAAATTTACAGTTATAACCTATTTTATGTGATGACATAATTCGATTATAAATTCACAACTATAACCTATTTTATGTGATGATATAATTCAATCATAAATTAATCCATTTTGTATGATTACACAATTCAATTTATAAACCATTTTATGACATTTACTTTGTGACAACATGTAACTCAATTCATGCACAAAATAATTTTAATCTTTCATTCACTAGTTCTTCACTATGATTTTGTCACTAATTTTAATCTTTCATTCACTAATTTTTGATTTTTCACTAACTTACAATATTTCATTCACTAATTTTGATTATGACAAACAAAACTATAAAAGAGATAACACAATATTTTTTAAAAATGTGATCCACACCGACAATAATTCACTATATAATCCATAATACTCAAAATCCCATAAACAATAATTCACTCCATACCTGACTCAGTGGCGTGGTGAAACTTGAGAGTTTGAGACAAAGCAAAAAACTTGGTATTTCAATTTTCAACAATCAACACAATAAAATCCAGATTCACTCGGACACTCATTCAAGTATTTCAACAACAACAATGGTCATAACCAAGGTTTTGAAATCTGGATCGGACGTCGAATCGGAGGCCTTACTGGTCACCGATTCGACCGGTTCGACCACTAGTCGAATGTGTGTGACGTCATAATTACGCAATAATTATATATAATATTAAAAATAGAAAAAATAGAAAAATATACCAAATAATATAAATTTCTATACTTCTGTTAGATTTCTGGAGAAAAAGTGGGTTTTACTTTTGAAAGAATTAAAAAACACATGAAAAAAGCAAAATAAAAAAAAATAAAAAATTTATTGAACTAGTGGTCAACCGATTCAACCAATCCCGGTTTAACTGGTCAATTAACCAGTTCTTACCGGTTCGCACTGGTTCAATTAAAGATTGATTTTTAAGGGTCACCAGAACCAGATAGCCGACCGGTCACCGGTCTAACCAGTCGAACTGATCGGCCCGATCCGAGTTTCAAAACAGAGGTCACAACTATCAAGTTACAACACAATAGCACAACACACGATTGACATTTGGCAAACTTGAGGCAATTGAGATTGTGGTGGACGACGAAGGAGGAAGACAACGAGCTATGTGGGTGGAGCTATGCGTGAGGCTGGGGAGCTGGGCAATAGGTGGTGGTTGGGTCGGTCGTGCTAGGCCCAAACCCAATCTCAGAACGGCACATGGGCCGATCGGCCCATTCCTCGATGTTGACCTAATTCCTACAGGTATTTATTATATAAATTCATTACCTCATCATGAAAAAGGTACGACTTTAGAACCTTGGTATCTCTTTATTCTCAGCCACCAAAACCCTCACAAAAAGACTAACTTGAGTGTCGAAGGGGCCTACCGGCAGTCAACCCCCGGTGTGCCTTTATTGTTTTGCAGGTATCTCTCAGCCAAAGTTAACCAATCTCATGGATCCAAGCTACAGCGCCCAGCCCCATCAAAATCAGACTGAACCAGTTGGCACCCACCGTGGGGCCAGGCGTCAGGGCACCACATCTAGAAGCACTCAAATCAGTTAGGCGATAGTAGCCAATTCTGATGTAGCCGCCGTCGCGGCACTTACATTGCAACGAATGGGCTTGCGATTACTCCCTGCCCTTCCATTGACGCACCATGATTCCCAGATTCGTCCTCCACCCATCACCCGAAACCCTAGCGTAGATGAGTTACCGCCGAATAACCACACACAATCTTCACACCCTGATGATCAACCACAACCTCAAAACCGAGATCAAGAAGAACAAAGCGTAGCCCTGGAGGACAACACCGGAACCAATTCGCACCCTCATATTCAGCACCCCCTAAACACAAATCCCCCTGCACCGCAACAAATCTCCCTCACCCAAAGACAAATAGAGGAAGCGGTCGATCTATTGATTCGCCAAATCTTACAGTCTCAATAGGAACAGCAACAAACCCCCGCTTGGCAGATTGGTGTAATGGCCGATCGGCACTCTGCTGAAGCCCTAGAAAAAATCATGGATGATCGAATCAATATAGCCATGAATTCCCGTCCGGATCAACCATCAACACAGTACAGCTCTACTTTCATCCCGGAGATCCTAGATAGCCTCCCAGCGGTCGGTACTAAGATACCAACGCCTGAAAAATATACTGGAAAGATCGATCCCCTCGATTATCTGCAGCACTTTCAATCGATGATGAACCTGCATTGCGTCCCTAACGCCCTCACCTGCTCGTTCATGTTGGCTGCCCTTATGAGTAACAAGAGGGATGAAGAATTCAAGAAGTCATTGGCCCTCGATTAACCCAAGTCTATTCCAGAGATAAGAAATCGGGCGGATAGATACATCCAGCTCGAGGAAGTGTTGAAAAACACAAAACGTAGAGCAGATGACCGCTGGCCGAGTGGCAAAACGGATGATTCACACAAACGACAGAAGGATCAGCCTAGCTGGAGAAAGCCGAACGACCGACAGGACCAGCATCGCGAATCCTTCACCCTGCTCAACAGGCAGTATGCAGAAGTATTGGAGGTCATGAGAGCTGAAGGGGAATCCCTCCGAGAACCTAATAAGTTGAAAACTCCCCTCAAAAATCGGGATTCCACTTTATATTGACGTTTCCATAGAGATGTAGGTCACGACACGGAGGATTGCGGGGACCTAAAGCGAGAAATCGAGCTCTTTATCCAAAGGGGACAGCTAGGTAGATTTTTGAAGTATAGAAAAAATGCCGATCGAGATAATGAAGGTAGGGGTGGTCGGTCTGACAACTGGCGAAAGCCTTGGAGACAAAATAACGCGAACGAGGGAGGGAGGCAGAACAGGAATTCAGACGACTGACGCGACACGAGAGGACAATCCAGAGGAAGAGTCGATAGAAATGTCGGACAACAGGATGACCGACCGGTTAGGGTCATCAACATGATTTTCGGGGGTAGTGCAGCAGGAGGGTCCACTGTCAGCGGAAGAAAGAGGTATGCCAGGCAGGTCATTGAAGACTTGTCAACCAAGAAAAAGAAGCAGAACGATGGAGTGATTTCGTTCGACGAATCTGATATGGATAGTGTTAGCTGTCCTCATGATGATGCACTAGTGGTCACCTTGAATATAGACGGTAGCGAAATGAAACGGGTAATGATTGACACAGGCAGCTCGGTCGACCTGCTATATTACGATGCTTTTAAGCGGATAGAGATTCCAGAGGAGCGACTACTGCTAATAGAGAGACCCATCAAAGGGGTAACAGGAGCATATATTGCAATAATTGGAAGAGCCACCCAAAACACTCTCAGAGCAATCGTCTTAACCTACTATCAAGCAATGAAATTTCCAACACCTCGCGGAATTGGTATTGTCAGGGGTCAGCAAAGAATCACTAGGGAATGCTACTTGGCATAAACAAGAACCCTTGAGGGAGCGGTAGTTTTGACAAGTTCTCTTGATGTGAGAGCCGGCGAAGAGACTGAGAGGATGTACCCTATAGAATAAACGCAGCAGATCACATGGGATGAAGAAGACCGATCCAAATTCACAAATTTGGGCCGAGTGACATAAAGATCGGTGGTTATGTCCTCTTACATCCTGTACGACACGATCGACAAGATTCTACCGAGGCTTTGGAATTCTCAAAACCTGAAGACGTTTTACCAATAGATAAGCTTTACTTTATTTATTTCTCTATCTTGTATTTTATTATTGCTTATGCACTTATACATGTAGCCAGTGGGTACCTTTTTCCTAGCCTTGCCAGTCAGGTTTTTTAACGGCTCACGCTCCTATCATCATCAATAAAGGGTTTCAAATTTCTCGGCACAAAAGTCTCGTCAAGATGGGCTACAGGGAAAACATTCTACCGACTGTTTGTCATCAATACCACTCGGCCAGGTTGCCAAGACAAGATCTTGGAACCAGGCGATGCCAAGAACAGAATCTTGGATCGTTCGGCCTCGACATCGCTCAGCCAGGTTGCCAAGACAGGATCTTGGAACCCGTTCGGCCTCGACATCGCTCAGCCAGGTTGCCAAGACAGGATCTTGGAACCCGCTCGACCTCGACATCGCTCTGCCAGGTTGCCAAGACAGGATCTTGGAACCCGCTCGGCCTCGACATCGCTCGGCCAGGTTGCCAAGACAGGATCTTGGAACCCGCTTGGCCTCGACATCGCTCAGCCAGGTTGCCAAGACAGGATCTTGAAACCAGGCGATTCCAAGAACACAACCTTAGATCGGTCGGCCTTAGCATCGTTCGACTTCGAGATCGTTCAGCCACGATCCTCTCGAACCTCAATACCGATCGATATGCATCGAACGCACTCACTCGCTGCCTACAATTTGAAAAGACAACAATCTCCCTCGTTACTGAGCTGCAATGCTTGGCACTCCCCTTCCAGCTCACCCCTGGACGCAACTTCTCGGCTCTTTTCTCCCTCCACCGAAACAAGCTGAGCCCTCAAAGCATTGACCTGACCAAGAAGATTTTTAATCTCCCGGTCCATCAATTCGGTGACCTGGTCAAACCGATCAATGCGTTCGTACATGCCAGAGGCGAACGCCGGATCCTTTGATGAAGAACTT
>JAOSBP010000204.1:1392152-1409518 GCA_027563825.1 Erythroxylum mucronatum
CAATCCCAAAATCCCATAATTTTGATCTGTTATCAAAAGAGGGGCATCCGTCCCCATGTCGAGGTTGAACGGTAACAATAGCTGATTCTATAGACTGGCTCAGTGCTGATAAAACCCTCTTTGGGGTCAGCGCACGAGACCGTCGCAGTACTATGCTCATCATCATGTAAAAGTTAGGGTTTAAGCGGCTTTTTCTTAGTAGAAGAAGGCGCAGGGTTTTAGAGCAGCCCTCGCAGATATTTATGGGCATTATATATGCTGCGGCTAAGATACCGGTAAAAATCTTTAAATGACTAATCTTTTAATTTAATTTACTAAATTTTAATTGATTTATTAATTAATTAATCAATTCTTATAAGTTTTAATTAATTAATTAATTTTTATTTACTTTTTCAAATTAATTTTTATTTTTAAATTTATTCTGTATTAATTTTATAATAAATACATTTTTAAATTTTAAACTTTTTATCTAATTTTTAATCTAATTTTACTTTTTTATAAAGATGTTTTTAGATATTTTGACTTATATCTTTCATTAATTGAGCCTTTATATATATATATATATTAATTGAACTATCATTAATTTAGTCTCATCATTAAAATTAATATTTTGATCATCTTGTTTTGTATATAATCTATGTATCATTTATTAACTTTTTATTCAAAAAAAATCATTTATTAACTTTAGAGTATAAATAATATTTTGAGATACAATTCACAACTTTACACGAATATTATCAAAGTGACACATTAATAATTAGGGATGATAATGGGTCCGGTCAGTCCCAAATCTTCCCTAGTCTAACAAATCATTGCTTGTTGGGACCTAGGCATCGTTTAAGGTTCGACCAAGCCTGAACTTAGATCAACTTTATTTGACCATTTTTTTTAATTATAGGTACAAAATAATGTTGTTTTTAGTAAGACAGACGTCATTTTACTTAAAATAATCAGACATTGAGTTGCTATATTGACTTCAGAACGAAGCGAGCTCGAAGTCAATTGCCAGTAATAATTATATTTAAGATAAGAGAAGCTTAAATTTTTAAATACAAAGGGAGTTTAATAAGTTTTATAAGTGGTGACAATTGAAATTATTAAAAGAGAATTTAGATCTTTTAATAAAATTAAATTATCAAGTGGCAAAAATCATTAATTAAAATATATTCAAATAAAAAAAGTCAGTAACTCTCATTTTCTAATTAAAAAGTCTCGTTCCCTATTTTATAAATTATTTTTCTTTTAAGTATCAATTATAAATTTGTTTTCAGCATTAATTGGAGCAATGCATTGTTATTGAAGTTGAAATTAAAAAATAGGTTAATTTGTAAAAGACTTATTTGTAAGAATTAGTAATAAAAAATATTTTAATATCTCTAATATTGGAATAAAGAGTCCTCTCAATAAACTAAAGAACTAAAATTAAAAACATCCTACTTCGTTTTTAATTTTAATAGTGAATTTAGATGACTAAACTCTCCCTAATATGCAGGATTGTAGCCAACTTTGTTTTCCTTTTTTGTCTTTTTGATAGGGCAAACTCCTAATTTGGCCCTAGATAGATTGGTTTGGCCTAACTTAATTTTTTATTTTGGAAAAAAATATCAAAATGACATCTTTTTGTCATTGCCCGTTGGGTCTAAAGCTGGGCTTAAGTTGGTCAGGCTCAAAAAATTGGACCCCAAGTTAGGCTACAAAGCCCGTTGGCTTCGGACTAGGCCCTATTGTCAACCCTACTTTTTGAAGCTTTTCAATTAGGGCTAATGCTTTTAGTAGAGGAACAATTTGGTTAATATATATTCTTGATTCATTTTATGTACATATTTACTAAAAATCTAACTAATTACATCTTTTTGAATAAAAAATTGTATCTTAAATACAAGAGCTAATGTATTTAAAAATGTCTAATTTTTTAAAATTTTCTTAGTTTAGTGCTCAAATTTTAAATTTGTTGACTTAAGTGATTAACTTTTAAATATTAGAATAGAGCTAAGGTCAACTATTTTCAAAATGACTAGAACTAGTAATTTGAATAGTTGACCCTTATCACTTATAAACCCTTTAATATTTTTATGCTTAATTAATATGAGATATTCTAATACTCTCCCTCAAAACCCTTTAACTGGGACTGAATATTCAGTTATCACTTAAAATAAACACAATAGCAACCAAACCAAACCATTGGCTCTGATACTATATTAGAATTAGAATTGGGTCAACTATTGCCAAAATGACCAGAACTAGCCATTTGAATAATTGGCTCTTACCACTTATAAACCCTTTAACATTTTCATGCTTAGCCAATATAACATACTCTAATATTTAAGACCTTAATACTTCAATTCAAAAGAGTATTTCTAATAATAGGACATGTTTACTAAATACCACATAAATGTACATGTAAAAACTAACATTTTAATCTAAATTATTAAAGTTTTAAAAGATTGATTGAAAAATTCTGAAAAAGTTCAAACACCTTAAGATTAGTTATTACATTCCCATTCCTTCTCGACACCTCCCAAGAAAAATCCCGAATATGTTTTCTTGTAGAATTAAACAAAAGAATTTACAAATAAAAGTGTTAATACTATAACCCTAAATACATACATAAATAATGCTTCATCTTCATTAGAGAATAAAGAAATATTATCCAAGTCAAGAAAAAGAGAGATTCTCACACCATTAACATAACATGTTACATTTTTGGCTGGAATTTAGTGATTTATACACATAACTGATAGGCCTTAGTATTACATAATACATCTAAAATTGGTTCCATCTAACTAGCAACCAAAGATGATCTAATAAGTTATGTGTTTATCTGTAAGAGTATGCAACAGTTGACAGATCTTCCAAAGAAACAAGTTCTATAAAAACTTTATCAGATTTAGATCAGCTCGTAGTTGCCAAACTTTAGCATTGATGCGTGGCTCAGGCTGCAACGACTCACCGAATCTCTAGAATGATGGAAGCAGAGATGGATGGATAAACCACTAAATTAAGCATGGAACATCGAGGTAGCCTCATTGTCAGATTGACCAGCAAATGCCGGATAAGTGTTAGGTTTCTGTCCATCATCTCCTTCAGTTTCTGTAATTAGTAACTCAGTGATTATCATAAATTGAAAAGCATTTTACGAGAAAAACAAGTCTGAAAGCTGCAAACCTCTAGGCACAGCAAGATATGGTGGCAAAAAGCGAAGGTGCATCAGCCAATGCTGCCAGATACATCACCAGAAAAAGCACTTCCGTACGACACTGATCCTGTTTGCGAGGTACTACCTATTCGAGCCTTTTGAATTTGTCGAATCCTGAAAGCATCCTGAGGCAGTGGTTGGCTATGGACAGATGTGCTTTCATCGTCAACTTGCCCTACAATGCAAAAAAGACCTTGTTATGAATGGAAGGAAATCACCATTACAGAGTGCTCTAGTTCTTACTATCAGCCATCATTTCAACCTCAACAAGGGCTGACCTTTAACACATGCAATGGAGCCAGACCCTTCTGTCCAAAGCAAATGTTAAAAGGTAACATCGTGTAATAATTATCAATTGGGAGCAAGTGATGTCAATTTCTGATATTTCTGATCATTATACCCACAGAACAAGTCTAATAGTAAACATTTCAAGAAACTTACTATCAAGGTCCTTTCTTTTTCCAGATTGTCTGTCCCTTGCTGGTTTGAAAGACGAGCCACTTCGTGCAGGATGTGACCTGCTGGAACCAGAAAGGTCACTTGTGGCAGGAGCAGGACCAGTAGCAGGAGAGGTTCCTGCCTTTCCCATTACTCCAGATGGTATGTCGCTCTGCAGACATATCGATAATACTATGTCTACATTTGGTGTTGGACCTAGACAATTGAGAACTGAAAGTCAGTAACCAAAAAGTAATAATAATTTGAAAGCGCCAACCTGTTTTCACAGGCATCATCTTTCAATATAAAAAGTAATACTACGACAGCAAACTTAGTACGTAAAGCAAGACTACAACACATTAATGGAATAGCTGGAATCAATAGAAAATCATACCTAAGCAAACACGAATTGAACATATTGTTGACATAGCATTAAACAAAAGCAATCAGAAAGAAAGGATTAATAAGCACAACCCTGATTTACAACGGAATCAAGTTGATCATGTCTAGCACTTAACTGCAAATATATAACAGAAAACTTTACCAAGAAGTAAACACGTAATAGGCATGAAAGTTTTAGATTTTACCTTCAACTATAGGCAAGTTTGCCAAAAATGATAACAATGCTGGTGGTGTGGCTTTTAATATCTCATCAAATTCATCAGTTGGCCCAGAACCTGCCAACCCAGCAATGGAATTAGACAAAGGATTGGAAGTCACCCCAAGTGCAGATGCAGTTGTGCTTGGCAGAATTCCAGTCCCCACTGTCCAATGAATTTATGATTTCTATAAGCTACATAAAACATCAGCATGCACACAATCCATACTTTGCAACTTTTAGATAATCTTTCATTGGTGGAACACTTTAAGAACTTTGAGGCAGTTAAAAAGATTACAAACTAACATTACGCATCAACCATCCCATTTATTTTTCATCCTCGTATTGGGTAGAAAATTGTAGTATAGGACAATGCATCATGCATGGATGAGTTCCCGACGATGTGGTGAATGGAAAACAGACCAGCGTCCACAATGAGAGTTCAAGAGAAACAATTGGGAGTAAAAAAAGCCAAATAAGGACCTATATAAAAGATTACAAGGGTATTGAAGTCCGTATCACGAAACCTGGAAGCTAATGTCAAACTAATTTAACCTTAGCTATTCTCTGTTTCTAATCGGAATGATTGGCTAAAACTGGGGTGTAAACAATGGGGCTACCCATGAATACTGAAAAGTCAATACATAAAGAAACCATTCAAATCAACATCATCTAAGCCCTGGTCTGCTCTCAGAAATTTTTTTATCAAATAAAACGAGAAATCCTTTTGGAAGAAGAAAAGAATGAATATCCAAATAGGACTAGCAGTACCAACTAAGTGTGATATAGGCTAATATTGCTAATAAACAATTTAAGAATTGCATACCAGGTTTTTGCCTTGGATCATTAGTCACCACGCGTGTAGCATCTGGATTAGTTAGATTCTCAGATGCGGTTGTGACACTTGCAAGGCCTGTGGAACCTGCACCAAATAATTGTAAGATCAACTGAAAGGGGAAAAGAAATGGATACTACCAGCTAAACCATCACTAGGATACATATTATATGGAACTAATTCCCATCGTGGTAGAAAAAAAAGTGTGCATTATAATGAACTTTAAACACGCATATAAGTGATTGTGATGTAGAGCAATACATAATTAATCTACAGATTCTAACTCATTTTACTGTTTATAAGATTGACTATTTCATCCGGAGAGAGAAAACCTGAGATAACTAGCTATATATTATCAAAAGTATTGGAGAACTAGGTTACAGAAAGGAAAATAATCAACCAGGCCGGAATTAATGTTGAATTGTGTTAGGAGTAGCATTTATGAATGATCTTAAAGAAGACGAAAAATAAATTATTACCTGCCCCTGATCCAATGGAGATGGCAGACTTTTCCATCTTCTTATTAATATTCTTAGTGAGCCACTGAAAAGAAACAATCAGCATTAAGTTTCCAAACCAGTAATGCACAACACGCAAGATCTTAAAACAACTCTCAAAGCCAAGTTCAAAACATTTCAAACAATTGCAGTTCTTTTTTGCCAAACAACAACTTCAATCAATTTATGTCTCAAAAAGTGCACGAATAGCCACGAGGATGTTCCCCTCAACAGCAAGAAATGTGTACCAGCAATGAAATCCAAATTATCAAGTGTAATATAAGAACTACCTATGGTGACATAAAATAAATATAGATCTTGATGAAGAGGGTATAGTAGTGGAAGTAAAGATTTACTATGTGGTAGATAGTAATTGATATACAGATTGAAACTACTGTACATTCAAATAAAAAACGAAAAGAACAATACAACGCACAACACTTTACAAAACATCAAAAGTTAAATGATATATAAAATATGAAAACAAAGGCATAAGCTAAAACAAATACATTATCAATGTAATATGTAAAAGTACAAAAGAATTGCTGAAATTTGGCACTTCAAGAATTCTAATTCATGAAAGAGTATTCAAAGAACAAATTATAAGTGAAAGTACCTCTTGTCGGGCTAAATGATCCAAATCCTTTGAGGAGCAGGGCCAAAGATCCATGAAATTGTATCTTGACACAACATCTTGCAACGTATCCTCTAATACTGCCCCTCCATCTTCACCGGTCCTTGAAAGAGCTTCTTTCCTTCTCTGCTCAACCTACAAAAAGCAATTCATAGTTAGGACTCAAGTTCCAGGAGGCTAAAGGAAAATAATAGTAGCACAATTTTTAAGAGGGAGTATACAAAGTAATCTCCTGTTCCTTAAATGGATAATCTCATTGGCAATGAGCAATTAGAGTTCTAACTCTAATTTCAAATTGCATCCCTATCTGTTCTCAATGGCAACTGTTAAGGAAAAACTTCCCTACGTAAGTTTTACGATCCATTTCCTCCATTTCTCCACAACAAACTGTCATGCTTTACATCATGAATGGTTCAATAATGAGATAAAAGCAGAGACCTTACTATGGCAACTTTGACTATCCTGACCTGGAAGTGTCAGGAAGCCATCATTTCTATTTGATCTTTACCAAATGGATTGTTGGTTTTAATAGCACATACAATCTTTCACAGATGTATCCATGCATACCATGGGGGTTTACCAACTAGTTCAGCTTGATGCTTAAAATGTTGGAGAAACTCGAAGATTAATGCAGTACTTGAACCAACACACAAGAATCATTGGTAATTATGAGGTGTTGTTGTCATGCAGATCACAATGTTAAGGGTAACAATGTAAGAGGAAAGAACCAGAAAGATTTTTCAGGGATGTCTCTAACATCCTTGATAATGATGCCAAAGGATCAGTTTTTCTTTTATTTGATCGTAGGATATTCTACAGGTAGAGACATGACTTCTATTTTTTGGTGCTTTAAGACAAGAATTCTATGAAAGATAAAGTTTTATCCACGCTGTTCTCTTTTATTTGATTGAAACCCTAAAACTTAACGAATTTGAAACTGAAAAGAGTTCTTTTCCAGACTATAAACAGAAAATGAAGTACATATAACCTTTAACATGCTAGCAAGATCTCCATATGTCTGCTCAAATTGTATATATCGTTTCCAGATCTGCATTAGAATACAGATAAGGAAATAAAATATCACCAAAAGACAGTAAAAATGAACGAGTCAGATTGTATTTATAATGTTATGAAGCAGGATACAGACAATGCAAATGAATCAGAGGAGTTATATATATAATCATATGAAGCAGAAAGGTCATGCAAGTAGCTATAATCCCTATGCATCTGTTGGATGAACTCAAGTAACAGTGGACACATCATGCATCTCATTGTTGGAGCCTTGGACATGGGTGAGGGGACCAATTCACCCTTATCCAAAGGGATCAGAAAGTTCTGCTGTGTATTTACTCAGTCTATTCTTAAAAGTGGTTAAGAGTAACAGAAAAATAAACTCAGAACAGAGGGAACTTTCCAGTTGTTACTTCAAATACATGAAATTTTGTAGTTTGAAGATTGTAAAACCATTTTTTCTATTCCATCTTATTTCTATGCATTCTCAGGAGATAATTAAAATGTCACTCCATGTTACAAATATTTAGTATTTAATATACACTTTGCAATAGTTTAACAGTTCAACAATTCAAAATATTAGTTGTAACATCAAAGACAGCTACTTCCATGGTTTAACAAGTAAAAATAAAAAAGAACTACACAAATAAGAAGAAAGAACCAATTAAATATTTTAAGCTCTATGTTAGGATCTTTAGATGATAGGAAGAATAAGCAGAGGGCAGAGGAGTAAGGGGTAGGGGAGAACGATATTCTGTATTCGGGTAGGTAGTTAGCTAATAGTACTGACAACCAATCATTCGGTTGTAACAGAATCTGTTACCTAGGATGGTTATAAAAGGAGACAAGAAGAAGGGAGAGGGAGGCAGAACATTTGAGTGAAGAAAAGTGACAGAAGGATATCACACCTTCTGAGGAGCAATCTGCTCTGGTTAGTGAGGGAGGAGCAACTCTGCTCTGGTTAGGGAGAAGAGCTACCTTACTATTCGGTAGTGATATATATAGTTTACGAATATATTGAAATAATATAGAGAAACTCTAGTATTATAAATCTAGAGTTCTATCACTCTATAGCAAGGCACAAGCTCTTATTCATTCTTTCTTGGTCAGCTGTCACCTTTCACCACCAGTATATGACATAGGATAGAATGATAATTATGTTCCTGTCACCATGGCACAAGCTACATAAAAACATAAAGAGATACTGAACCTCCACAGATTTCTCAGGTGGTAGTGAGCTTAATGCCCTCTCAAACAAAGCTCGGGTGTTTCTGTCATCATTCAAACGAGACAAGAAATCTGCATATCTGGAATATTTAGCACAAGAGTTAACAAACACAGAGAAACCACACACAACAAACATCTGTAGAAAACCGAGTATAGCAATGCCATCTTCTTCATTGTTGGAATGTTATAATTCATTCAAAAAGGCATGGACACTGCAAGACATACTGCCAAGATGGCCCCCATACTGCCAATAATATATATCATTGTTTAAAGAAAAAAGCAAATTAATTTGATTTCATTTAAGACACAAAGAATGCCAGACCAGACATACTTCGATACAAAAAGCATATTATTGGTAACTGATTCCTCGGACACCATGCAATACTTATTCCTTTGCATAAAGCAAATATGTGAGGTTCGACAAATGTATCTCTACTTAGGAAACATATGCTCAGCCATTCAGAAGTTGACCTATAGCAAACAGTAACAAGTGTGACAATAAGGAACTTCAAATAGTTTTACCCATCCCAAGGCACCTACTCTCTGAAATCAGCTTGAAATACCAGAGTTCAAAAACTAATACCATGTATCACATACGTATATTCCTAAGTACCATTGGCAAATGCATTAACAGTTATTACAAATGCCCCCTTGTCATTGTGAGCAGCAGCAGTGTTTTCCACTACCTCAACAAATTTGAAAAAGAATGTAAAAATGTAGGGCTAATTTGTGTTAAATTACTAAGGGAGGAAGAAAGGTTGTCTTACTCAAGAATGTAAACAGGTTCGTGTATAAATCGTTTCAATCCTGCTTCAAAAATATTGTGTGCTACCTGCATGAATATACAACTTCTTATTAACTTCCAACAAGCAAGTGATCAGTGTCCACACAATTGTTGAATATAAGAAGAAGATTCAAGATTAAATAAGAGACCATAAAAGTGTTGTATATAATTGTAAAAGCTGCTGACTTTTATTCAGTTGATGAAAAAAGATGTACAGATACTGCTATGCTTATATAGAGCTAGGGTACATAGTGACTCCTTATTTGGAAATATCCCTAATATAGCTAGATATTACAGCTAAGGATACTCTATAAGGATAATCGCTTAATTAAGGGCCTATCTATTATTATGAGATTCTATCTATTATTATGGGATTCTCTACAATAATTCACAAAGAGGACGACTCATTACCTTTGGATCCTTGTCGACGCAAAAGACCATCAAGGCATAAGCAACATATACATGATAACTGCAATTGGGGGATTTGCGAGTATCCAGGAAGTACTTGCGAGCTGCTTCTAATCCTTCATTTCTTCTTAGAAAACGAATAAACTACAGATTGAAATGCCATCAAGATAATAAATATTCATTCTAGAATGAGAAGTCTGTCGTTTCAAGGAATATAATAAATTTGGATGTGAACGTCACATTTAGTACAAATTTTCTGAGAGAAGACAAGACATATAAATGTAAAATTTTGAAAAAATGGAAACAAAACTTAAATAATGTTTTAAAGAAGGAAGGATGTGAGAGGGAATAAGTTGAATAAAAAGTTTTCTCAGGAAACAGATATTGTCACCCATGTAAAGAGCTGATAAGATATAAGGACCTGTTGTTTGCAAATCTATTTACAGGTTCAGTAAGAAGAAAGCACATCGGTTCTTATCTGAAAATAGGGTAATATTACACCTTACAAGTACATCCAATAACTCTTCTTGATCTTCAGATCCATATATTCCAACAAGCATAAGGAAAAAAAATTCATCTTCCCTGGGGGAACTGTTACGATGAGCAAAACATATCTACTGATGAGAGTCCAGCATCCTAGATTAATAATTTGTTACCTGTACATGTGCTAGGGCCGTTGCATTGTCACCATCTCCCAAAAGGCTTTCATATATTTTCTTGGCCGGCTGATGAAAGTAGGAGCAGAAAGAAAAAGATCAAGAACCAAAAGCTGGTAATTGATTGAATTCTAAAAAAGAATCCGCTCACCTGAATTGCACCACGATTTTCCTCTAATTCAGCATAAGCATACTTTAACATTTCTGAATCTGTGGGTATAAACCAGGAGAAATGGAAAATTGGTGCATGCAAGCAAGCACACAGAAAAAAATAAACTTTAGATGATGCAACAGAATGATTTAAGAAAGCAAAATTAGAATTGTTATCAACCAGCGATATTCAGTATCCTACACCTAAATAGGTTAGTTATAGCACGAATAGGAAAAGAAATAAAGCTATCATGAAAACAGTTTCACGTTACAGACTTAAAAGGGAAAGACATTTTTACCAGGGAGAGCCTTCAAAGCCCTCTGAAATACTTTGATTGCAGTATCAACAGAACCACTTTTTGCATGCCATGTCGCATAATCATACCATATGTCAGGATAGTGGTACAAATACATTAGGCACTGCAAACCAACACCACAGAGTAAGCATTTCATTTCATAAAGAAAGGTTGTAGAAAACTCTCTAGCATGTAAGATTTCAGAGTACACATAAAAACATGTGACCAAGTAAGACATCATTCTCACTAACATAAAAAGCAGCATATCATTGTCTACACCATAGAGCTAACAAGGAGATTTTTCCCCACTCGCAATTATTCTTTACATATAGAATTTACTGTTTATTTACAATGTTAATTCCATTTCTCCATTCTCAACTAGAATTGTGCCATTTCTTGGAGCATTCAGGAGTGTTGAACAATAATAAATTAATGTTAGTTGATGCTTACCCTAAAACCTTTCTTCAACATAAGATCACAGATAGTCATGTTCAAAAGGAAACTAAAATCAAGAAAGCAACGTCGTTAAGGAAAACCATTTCTGCATATGTATATGTGCATACATGAGAAAGAGAGAGAGAGATAAACAAATAAGGAAAAGAAAACTTGTACATTTTCCAAGTTCTCTACCACTTTCAACATTAGGTAAACGTCTAGGGAACAAAAGAGGAAAGCAACACCAAAAAGAGCTAGTATAACCTACGTGTACTAAATGAGATAAATTAAAAGAAAGTGGAAGGAGGGAAACCACAAAGGACTAACTAGTTATACCTGTTCGTAGGTGAATACAATACGCTTATTAGCTGAAACACTGTCTATTCTTTGAGGATTTCCCCTGCCGTAGAGTAACAAGAACCATAACAAGAAGTCATCAACATATATTCCATTCAATTTAAAGCTGCAAGTGATGAAGGACAACTTATAACATGGTCATATGTAAAAATCCAATATGTCAACGGCATTTCATTTTTAACCATAGACAAACGAGTTAAGCAGGTTATCAAATGGATTTTAGCTCTAAGAGAATGATGGCACTCATAATGTATATCTCAGCAACAGGAAATGAGATGATCCAAACTTTAGATAATATTTTCAAGCTCATTGCTATAAAAGATAACTGCACTGAAAATTACAATCCAGAGTACCAAAAACCTTTTTGTGATTAACTTGGAAAAATGTTACTACTGGGGCAATGTGTTAGGAACCAAATCCCTAACACTGATTCATTCACAAACCAGAGCCCTACACAGCCCTATCGCACACCCAACAACCACAGAACATCAACACAGCAGTGATAGAATATAAGAACAGAGATGAATATAGAGATGAATATCAACTAGTATTTCATAGCTAGGCTTCGAGGGCTAGCGTCCTCCATAATACTAAGCTTCGAGAGCTTAGCAACCTCCCAATACCAATTCCCTATTTCATACCCCAATGAATATCCTTCACCCTCTACCCCTTATTTATAGTCATCGTGTAACTAACTACCACATTCTAATTTATTCTGGAACCTACTGGAATCTAGTCCTAACACAATGTTCATAAAGTTCTTCTCGGGCAAGAAGGCAATTTATTCCAATAAGCAACACGTTGATATTGAAAAATTACATTTTCCACTCTCCTCTTTAAAGTTTCACAGATATGCAGATTTCTACTCACTTCAACTCTACTTTTCATTAGATTTCTCTTAGTGCATGTTAGTGCATGTTAGTGCATGTTGAATTTCATGTTTCATGTTCTCTTTTTTTCTCTTTTAGGTTGCAGGGGTGAGTTGAGGGAATTTCTATCAAGACAACAGAAAAAATATATAAAATGCCGATGCTCCTCACTTTTCAAAGGCCAGTAATCTCTTCCATGCCATCCATTGTAGTTCTTCCTGCATAAGCAAGAAAATAGTTCACCAAATTAATCAAGAATTTAGAGCATTTGAACAAGCACATCTGAATGTGGGATTCGGTCAAAGTAAATGCAATTTTCGTGTAGACTTCATATTCTGTTCCTACTTTCATCCTAAAAAAATTATCTAAAGAACCAAGCAGATAAGCCATAACCTAGGAACTCTACTCCTATTATCTTCCACAACACAACATATTTCTGAGGCAACCATAACTTCATTGTGCTCCTTCAATCAGTTACAGGAAATTATGCATGTCAACGTTACGGCAGAACAAAAGATCATATAATATTAAATGGAAATCCAAGTCTCATCAAAGCCTATTATAGAGACAATATTTTGATTGGTGAAATCAAAAACAGTTTTACCTAATTTCAGTTTATGCAGACATGTACTTAACCAGCCTACTAATGAATAGATAGAGTGGCTTGAAGTTAATCGGGAGAACAGGGCCTTTTAACATGATAAGTTTATTTCAATCCATTCAATCTCATGAATCTCAAATTTTCTACCGTCTTAATATGACATATGCCGTCAATTGATTCCCCAACAGAGTTTATACATGACCAGAGAAATGCATCATTCTTTGTTATCATAAAGCTCATTGCCAAAGAAAAATTAACAATGCTTAAAGTTAAAATAAGATGCAATTTTTAGAGCTTCAGTAAAAGTAGAAGCAATAAATACTGGCTTTGGAAGTGCTTGCTTCCTTGCTAGTTCCAAGCACCGCCAACATATTTCATAAGCATTTCACGCAAAATAATTAAAAAAAAAGAAATTACTTTGTGAGAGCCAGTTGGTGGTACAGCAAGCATATTCCAATCAATTTCATCAACATATTTCTTCCGCTCCCTATAAACAGCTCTGGCAGTACTATATTTTGGTTGATATTCAGATAGCAGTCCTTTGGCCTGGTTAATACCAAAACATCATATTGCATTAACCCAAAATGTGATCTCATACATATGGCATAGGAATACAAATGACTCACATAAGATAAAAGTGTATTTCACATGCCTTATGCATGCCATAACCAAAATATTACCAATTGGCGGCTAACAGAATTCTCAAAATTTTCATAGTCCCTCCAGAGTTGTTCAATATGATGAGTCGGAGTAACAATAGCTCTTTGGTATGCTTTCCGAACAGCAGTCATTCGGTGTGATTCTTCCTGTGCATTTAGCGCCTGCAACGTCATCCCTGACTAAGGAAAGGAAGGAATTATAGGAACAGAAGTGACAATTCACCTAGTTCAGCTATTTGGACTCAGTGTAAACTAGAAAACATGGGTGGCGGATGCAACAAACCGGAGTTGAATTTAAGAAAGCAATATACTCCATCCATAGAGGCCCAGATGCTATATCAGTTCCTGTATCACATGCACAAAAAGAATACTATAAGATTAATCATTGTTCTCTTAAATTGGTGAGAAACTGAATTCTCAAGTTTAGATATGTATGCAGAACCAGGTTGCCTATAGAATGTCTTTTTCTAACTAGTTCATAGAACATGTGGTCATCTATTTCTTGTTTATCTTCATTAATACTTCTCCATCTATGAATTACAGTTCAACTGAACCAAAATTTAAATAGTTTATGATCATTAACCCTATATAGCACCTCAAAAAACAGTGTAGCTATAACATGAATATAAAATTGGATAACTGCTAAGATCTTAAGACACACCTACATAACCAAGCATAAAATCAAAAGCTTTTCTCGTTTCTTCTTGGCCCTCAGCTCCTTTCTTATCATTGGCTTTCCTTATGAACCGAATGTAACATTGCCTACAAGATTAACACTGGTAGCAAAATTAGAGCTTTTGAATTTCCACCAGAGACCCACACTCACACTCGGAGAAAGAGAGATATGTGCCTGTAAAGCAACACTAGAAATACAGTGAAAAAAACAGAAAAACACAAAGTCTAGTCCATAAAGAAACTGAAGTGATGCAGTAAAGTTGATAGAGAAAGAGAGGTAAATGAAGATACACTTCTTAGAAAGGGAGGAACAAGAAATTAGGAACATTGACGAAAGAAAAAAATGATAATTCACATGGCAACCAAAATCCAGACAAATGGACTGAAGTTAAATATACTGACATTATAACTATTTTGGACAAGGGAAAAGAATCGGATCCTTTGATAATTCCCTGATCCATAAACTCGTTGAAAACCTTGAAGACTCCCCAAAATCACTGTCTTAAACCAAGAAATAAGAATCGCCACCAAATATCCAAACCATTGTGGTTATCTTAAAATCTCAAAAAAAAATTCCCAACAAGAAGTTAATATGTAACTAATTCAAACTCCATGAATCAAGTTACATCATCAAGACAATATTTTCTTCAAACTGTAACATAAAATGCAAAAGAAAAACATAAACCCAAAGAGGAAGTTGGAGTAACAAAGTACAGGAAACCACATACCAAAGAGGAACTTGAAGGCAATTCAGTAAACACCGGCTAAATATTTGTTTTATGGCATCATCATTGTTTACAGCCATATGTGCCTCAACATACTGCTTCCAAAATTTTGCCTAGAAGGCAAGGAAAAGAGCGTCAGATAATATACTAGGAGAAATTGAAGAGCTATACCTATAATGTCAATTTTCATAATCATACAGAACAAAACTACTTTGACACGTTTAGTATACAAAAAGCATTAAGAAAATCTAGTCTTGTCCTTTCTATTTATCATCTGTAACATGATACCAGCCAAAACGTCAGTAAACTAGATTCTTCACTAATGGCAGACAAATTGATATCATTCTTCATTCTCCACACTAAATAATCAATTGAAACAAGTGCAATTAATACAATTAATAATTTTCTTATTCAACCATAATACTACCCAAAGAAATTACATGCATTTTAGCCACAGTAAGTTGTTTATATAGCTCTAGAACACCAACAATGATCTCTACACAAACTTCCACTTTAATATTTTCAATCTTTCCCACCGTTCACCAACTTTTTGACCCGGATCTAGCATAACTTGTGTATTTTTCATTAAATGTAGTTAAAATACCATACAACCTAAACATAAGTTTTTCAAAGAAAAGAACGTATATCTAATGTTATTTTCATCTTCAAGACATTCTTAGAACTCATATTTCATTCCATCCACGACATGCACACAACCAATCAAAAACATTATCAAAATTGTCATTTCATATCAAATTATTCGAAAATTATGCAACAACTGAAGTAACGAGCAAATCTTGAAGCAGATTTATCAGCTACAGCCTCATAAAATCTCCTACACATGCCTAAGCTCAACCACGTCAGGAACCATTGTTTGAAACAAGTAACCATGATCAAATAACAAGAGATGTAGAAGCAATTCAAAAAGAAAGAACTTGACAACTCAGTTGGTCAAGCCAGTAGACAAGAAGAAAACTTTTCAACTCCCAAATGAATCCAACCAATAACAAAGAAACTCACAGCAGTAGGAAACACTTGAAGAAGCTGCTCGTACACCAGTGCGGCCTGTGCAATAGGCAAACGCTGCAACACCCCACAACCAAGAAAACCAAAATAGAATACAAGCCATACCCAAGAAACAGAACGGGATCATAAACTAAAAAGAAGCAAACTTTTGACACACCTGAGCCTTAGTTGCCATAATCAAGGCGGCTTCCACATTGTACTTGTCAACAACAGGAGGGGTTTGATCCTGGAAATTTCGAACCAAAAAATCGAGAGAGAGAAACACATTAAGCCCAGAACAGATGAACCTATTACATTAACAAGCTAAGTTTACCTTAGTTTCAGCCGCATCCGACGACATATCCTCGGTTGTTGTCAGATTTTCTTCAGTGTCTCAGCTTCTCTTATTATTGGATTTGGGTTGAACCCATCTTCTAAATTGGATATATACAACTTTTTACAGAAATTCCAAGTAATAATTTACCTAGCTGAATCTAATTTGCAAATAATTTCAAGCTCTGAACAAGTACTTGTCTTCCGCCTCGAGTTTTAGATCATTCGAACATTTTAAACATAGGATGTAAAGTTAAATCAATAATATAAAAAGCTTAAAATTAAAAAAGTTCTCATAAAATTAGATAAAAATAACATTTTTAAAAATCGAATCTACTTGTCTACTTACTTAAATCTCAATCCCTACTCTTTCATTTCCCTACATAAAACTCAATCTGTACTTCTTTATTTTCCTCTATAAATTTTTATTGATTCATAAAACATTTAATGCTTGACAAAAGCTCAAAGCTTTTAAGAGACGTCACCATACTCTGCTTCTCTCACTCCTCTACTTTCTTTGCTTCTCTGCTTCTCCGCCTCACCTGTACTGTTTTCATTCTCTCTGCTTCGAACCTTCGTTTCTTTTCTTCATTTTCATGTTTCATCTCTGTTTCGAACCTTCATTCCTTTTCTTCATCTTCATGTTTCATTTTAGTGATGGTTTTGTATTTGGTTTTACTGTTTGTGGTGGTTTTGTATTTCATTTCAGTGGTGATTTTGTATTTCATTTCATTCTCTCTGTTTCGAACCTTCGGATCTTTTGATTATTAATAATTCCTCTGCAATAAATTTAATAATAATAATTAGTAATAACAATTTATTATATTATAGTTATCGACAGTTAAATCAAAATTAACTAATTAGTTAATTAATTATATTTTAAATTATTTTTTTAATTGATGTTAAATATATTATAATTAATACCAATGAGTAATATATATATTTGTAATTATATATATATATATGCACATATATAC